>CM070757.1:12194469-12294469 GCA_036346245.1 Bonia amplexicaulis
TTATTATCACAAACGGTTTTACAGGAGTGCCAGTTTACCTTCTATGATGCCGAGTATCACAGACGGTTCGTATTAATAATCGTCTGTGATAGTTCATAGACGGTTATTAACACAAACTGTCTGTAATAGTTGAAAACATAATCGTCTGTGATAGTTCATAGACGATTATTAACACGAATCGTCTGTAATATTTGTACACATCACAGACGTTTATTAATACGAATCGTTTGTAATAGTTCACAGACAGTTATTAACACGAACCATCTGTAATAACACCGTGTTACATACGGTTTGTGGTTGGACATGTCTGGGATATGCCGCGTTATTAATTAATACCAAGGCAGACTGGTTCCGACAGATCTATCTTCATTGCGCTGCATTGAAGGAGGCGGCCGACTTTGGGGAAGCATTCCGATTGTAAATCTAGCTGCTTGTGGATCGATTTGTTCTAGCTTGGTGATTAGAGGTTAGTATTTGTTTCTAATTTATATGCCTTGTAATAAAAAGAGATGATAGCTAGATTTAGATCTAGCTTAATTGGTAGTTTGTTGCAATTTGAGAATGGGTCAGTACTACTAGTTTACTTCAACGTATTAATTATTGCTTGATATATATTGCTTCATAATATTACGTAGCTGGCAAGCTATATATCGTAGCATATTAATAATCCAATTTGACACTAATTAGTTACATGCGTAGTGTAGATGGACCGAAACTGGATGTACGTTAAGAATCGTATGAGTGAAGAATATATTAATGATGTGTCCGTTTTTAGTAGTGTAGCTGAGCAGAATATGTTGAAGAAGGAGATGGAATATATGTACTGTCTATGCATTAATTGTGATAATCTGAAGATGTTTAAAGGCAAGCAATGGTTGACCCGACAAGAGTTTCACGACGTTGTTAGGTCTTCTAGCGAACTTCCTTCAAGAGAAAAATGTGTTGCCAAGAACCACCTACCAAGCCAAGAAGCTTCTTTGTCCATTGAGAATGGAAATAGAAAGAATACATGTATGTTCAAATAATTATATCCTCTACCGTAAAGAGTATGCAAAATTACACGTTTGTCTAGTGTGCAAAATATCCTGTTACAAGCGTAAGAATGACTCCAATGACGGCAAGGCATCAAAGTGAAGCAATGACCTTCTGCTAAGATTTGTGGTATCTGCCTATAATTCCCCATTTGAAGCATTTATTTGAGAACCAAAAGGATACAAGATTACTACGTTGGTACTCGGAGCAGTGTAAGAACGATGGAATGATAAGGCACGTTGCTGATTCTGCCTAGTGGAGGAACATCTATAGGGTGTTTGTAGATTTCGCCGCAGAACCGAGGAATATAAGGTTTGGGTTGAGTACAGATAGAATGAATATTTTCGGTAATATGAGCAGCCGATATAGCACCTGGCCCGTGAATATATGTATGTACAACCTTCCTCCTTGGCCGTATATGAAGCAGAAGTACATTTTGATGTCACTACTTATCTAAGGACCGAAGCAACCTAGAAACGATATTAATGTATATCTAGCACCATTGGTAGAAGATCTTGTGACACTGTGGAATGAAGGGGTACATGTATGAGTACGGACAAACGAGAGAACTTCACTTTGTGTGCCATGATGCACAATCAATGATTTTTCTGCCCTTGGTAACATGCTGGGATTGAGTATGAAAGGAGCCAAGGCCTGTCCGCACTGCTATAAGATCGAGGAGGCCGACTAGAGGGGGGTGAATAGGCGGTCTAAAAATTCTCTTCAAATTATTAATATCAATTCAAGACCTTTTCTATTTGCCTAAACCAAGTAAACAATGCGGAAAATAAATTCAAGTTGGTTTAGTATAAATAGCGTCTAAATCAAATAAGTTCGCCTAAGTGCACTAATAATTCTAACTTATATCAAGGTTTGCAATCCTAGGATGATAAGCAATCAATTTAATTCTATGAATATAAATTACTTGAATATAAATTCAGCACAAGGAAGCAAACCACAATCGATACGTTTTCTTTTTACCGTGGTGTTCGGAGACTTGCCGGTCTCCCCTAGTTCACGTTGAGGTTAGCCCAAACGAATTAGACCGGCTCCACGAATTAAGCCTTCCACATCAAATCCACTAGTGGTAGCTCTTTCCTACTCCGGGTAGGTGAGTTTCAACATTCACAACTTTGTCGGGTCTTCTCACAACCTTCTTGAGAAGATCACCACGCACAACGCCTCCAACACCGTCTAGGAGTCAGCAAACTCCAAGAGTAACAAGTCACGCCCCTCGCTTGACTCTCACCACGTGCAACGGATGCATAAGCTCAATTGGATACTAAGTCCACCTCTAGATCCAACACATGCACTCTAGATTCTTTCTCCTCTCTCACAAAGTGCAACACATGCACAATTGAGTGGAGAATCACACTCTAGCTCAAAACAACATAAATGAGTTCAGCAACTTCCACTCCAATCGGTCACAAGGGGGTATTTATACCCCACATAAGAAAACTAGCCGTTGGAACTAAATCCCTGAAAAATCAGGAAAATCGAAAGTACCGCCGGCTAGAGGCTGGTACTTCCGCTCGCCTCGCCAACAGTCAGAAAAATAGCCGTTGTAGAGAAAACCCGGTCAGACTGCCCACACAGGACCGGTCAGATCGCCAGGTCTGGTCAGACCGCCCACACAGGACTGATCAGACCGCTAGGTCCGGTCAGACCGCTTCTTAGAAAAAATCAGCGGACTCGCTCTCTAGAAAAAGGTTCCGCGCGAAGCAACGGTAGTTCCGCGAGCTGGTCAGACCGCTTTCACCATGCCGATCGGACCGCGGGGCACATGCCGGTCTGACCGCCGATATCAGGCCAGTCTGGCCGCCCGTAACATGCTTGTCTGACCATCGATATCAGGCCGGTCTGACCGCTAGGCACATTCATGTTTGATTGTAGGAAAATCCAAAGCTTCCTAAATCCAGTAGTACAGCGCAACACATGTCAGTACTTCCACTTTCGGGTAGTACCGCTCACAAAGAGGTGGTAGTTCCGATTTTCCTGAGAAGTATAGATATCTTAACAGACTTTACAAAACACATTTGCAAACTTTAATATCATGCACACATTGATCAAATATGATTCCCAATAAGTTGTAAAACATATTTGCACACTTTTGAAATTATGACACAAGGAATAAATGTGAGTTAAAACCATTTACAAAATATATTTGCAAATATAAGCCTCATATCAGAAAGAATGGAAACACGGACTTCAAGCACATGCAAAACACATTTGCATGCATAGCCTCATATTACTAGGATTCAACACATGAGCTTCAACTATTTGCAAAACACATTTGCAATGTATGCCTCATGCCAACATGAGCTATACGAGGTGAGGTTGAGCTATCAACACATGATGAGACTCAAACTACTAGACATGACCCCTCTTAATAGTACGACAAACGTATACTAGCAATCCGATCTTCTAACCAAACACCAAGACCGGTAAAAGACTAGAAACACATACTTAGCCCTAACTAGTCATTCTTTTTGCTTTGAGTCATCATCTTGATATGCATCAACTCATGATACATCCTTTTTATTAACTCCATCAACACATGATGGTTTTCACTTGACTTGATGATCAACACATGATCATCTCCTCTCGGACATGCATCAACTCATGATGCATCTTCTTCTTGATAGCCTTCAACACATGAAGCTATTTTCTTCTTACATCTTGACTTGATGATCTTCAACACATGATGTCATCCTAAGTCGTCCTCATTTGTGGAACCTAACCTATTCATCTAACTCATGGAAAATGTTAGTCCACAAAACAATTATCATCAATTACCAAACTTCACCATTAACACATAATGGAGGGACTAGATTCAACAATCTTCCCTTTTTCGGTAATTCATAACAATCTGAATAAATAATGAGATAAAAATTGATTTGCGAGTATACAACTTGTACACAACAATTGTATACTTTAAGATAAGCTTTAAACAAAACTTACTTCTCCGGTTGTCATTAATCGTCCAACCATTAACACATAATAGAGGAGTTAGATGACAATCCGATTGCACATGAGTATATATAAACTACACAAGCTATATACATACTAAACGGATGTGTTTCAACGTAAAGGTCCTAAATATGAATATTAAAAGAAGCATGGATCAATACTCATGAAACTCTAAAACATAGATAGAGCTCCTGCTAAATGTGTGCATATAAGTGTATATAATGAAGACATATGCACATATTCATTTTAGACTAATAGAGGAGTTCAATCTATATTTTGGATCTAAGCAATGCATTAGTATATGAAAAAGTATGATTTCGAATGCATACCTCTTTGAATTCACCTTTTCATCCAAATGAGACTAAGCTATAATATACTTGCACAAACATATTAGTCCCTTGAAAGATTTATCATTTAATCATATATTTGGATGTGAGAAATGCAACAAGATTAAAAGAAAAATATCGAATGCATTTCTCAATGATTTCACCTTTTCATTTAAATGAGACTAAGCATAGATAAACTTAAACAAATATATTAGTCTTATATGTACATTTGTCATTATCACCAACACATTATAAAAGTATTTGTCATTAACACCAAAACATTATAATAGCATTTGTAAAACCCCATAATGGTATTTGTTATTAACACCAAAACCAACTTAAATGGAGTTTAATCTTTCAACTGCTTAGATTATACCAAGAGTATGTAGTTGAACAACTCACGTAAAACTGTGTACATGCGTCACTATAGGTTCCTTCCACGGTATCACCCATACCGCAAGATGAAAAAATAATTTGATGAAAAAATAAGATGACTCGGCACCAAGTCCTTTTAGCGGGAAAGAAGTCTACGATATGGTCAAGGATACCAATGTTGTGCTTGGAAAGATATGTAAGTTAAGGACTCATCAAAAGAACATGTGGAAGAAGAGGTCAGTATTTTGGGACTTGCCTTACTGGGAGCACCTAAAAGTTCGCAATTGCATCAATATCATGCACGTAGAGAAAAATCTATGTGATGTATTGACTGGTCTCTTACTAAACATTCATGACAAAACAAAGAATGATGTCAACGCACGTCGTGACTTGGTCGCTATGAACATCAGGACCGAGTTAGCACCGGTAGAGGCTAATAAAGGCTAAACGTATCTTCCCCCAACTTGTTAAACTCTGTCAAAATCCGAGAGAACTAAACTGTGTCAGTGCTTGCATGGTGTGAAAGTTCCATCCGTTTACTCCGCCAGAATGAAGAAACTTGTTACCATGCAAGATTTGAAATTAATTGGCATGAAGACTCATGACTGTCATGTGTTAATGACACAATTGCTTCCTGTTGCAATTAGATGTAAGGTTCGAGTGACAATCATGAAGCTGGGTTATTTCTTAACGCAATTGCTCAGAAGGTCATCAATCCCGATGGACTAGATGTTCTGCAAACCGAGGTGATGACGACTCTATGTCATCTTGAGATGTATTTCCCTCCGTCATTTTTTGATATCATGGTCCATCTCATTGTCCATCTTGTGAAAGAGATAAAGATATATGGCTCCATGTTTCTACGTCATACGTACCCATCCGAGAGGTGTATGGGAATTCTGAAGCCCTATGTATGCAATCGATCTCAGCCGGAGGGTAGCATCATCGAAGATTATGTAACCAAAGAGGTCATTGAGTTCTACGTCGATTACATAGATCGAACGAAACGATAGGTGTGCATGTATCTCGTCACAAGGGGAGGCTAGAGGGTATCGGGACCATTAGAAGAAAAGTAATAACACCCGATCTGGATACGTACACTCAAGCCCATTTTATGGTCTTGCAACACATGACTGAAGTGTCCCCGTATATTGAAGAGCACACTCTTATTTACTACCACTTTTACTAAAGTTGCCGTTCAGACTTATTTACCGATGACGGCTAATGGCAGGGTTTATGTTTTAAATCATGTCTTTCAAATATTTAAATATGTATTTCATTTTAAATGGTTACAACATATCATTTAGTTAATTTTATGAAACTGTTTGATTTGTCACTTAATTGAATCTACCATTAAGATTTATTTTATGGCTGCATGCCAAATGTTATGGCATATATTTAATTATGAATAAGGGTAATCTTTAATTTAAAGCCTCGCTTTTGTAGGTAAACATACTATTCAATTCATTTCTTTAATCTTAATCTTGAGTGTATTGTTAATTGGAATCTTTATTAAACTTGGACATGTAACCAGTTCAACCTTTTATTAATACCTTTAATTAAAATCTAGGTTTTAATTAAATATTCCAACTACATTAGTTTCTTACATATGACATTTAATCCAATATTAAATCTTAAATACTCTTACTTTATGTCCCTATCAAATGTATTAGCTCCCCTAAATTATTTCCTAATTTTTTCTTAATTAAAATGGATTAAAGAAATTAAAACAAATATATATACATATATATATATATATACATATATATATATATGTATATATATATGTGTTGGTATGTTTGTATTTTATCCATTTACTTTTACTTTTATTGTTATTTATGTCATTATTTCCAAATGAAATTTTATATTTTAACTCAGGTTTCTCCCACCTTATGCTGGATCATCTTTTCAGATTTGTATTTAGAATTTTTGTTTTCTATTATTTGCATATTTCCTTTTGCGGCATTACTAATGATTTTTTTTCCAACCAAAGTTCAGAGAAACATCATAAAACTCCAAATTTTCAACAGAACATATTGCAAAACCATTCAAGAAATTCGTATTTTCAAATTCAAACTTTTCAGGATGTTACAAACCTACCCCCCCTTAAATAAATCTTGACCCCGAGATTCCGGTAGAATAGAAAGAAGGGAAGGTGGGGTTATATTGGCTAGCAATGGGTGTCTGGGTGTTGCTCGACGTATAGTTCTTTAACTTCACAAGAGGTGAAAATATGCACAACAAGGGTTAGCACTTGGAGAAGTCAAGAGGGAGGAGAGAAACCTTGTTCTCCTGGATAGGTCGTAGACGTCCAAATACTTGCTCTTTGACATTGTTGTCTGCACGTCATCATAGAATGGAGTAGTTGTATCGTCTATTGGATATACGGTGGTAGAATTCCTTATTGATAGGTGGGTAGTATTGGCCTATGCCCTAGGGAGTAGATGGTCCGAGGGATGCCGATACGAGGATGGATACATCTATATGGTGGTGTTTTGTCCTTATCATTATAAGACTTCTGGTCCTGCAAATCTTCTTGTATTGGTTTGATTAGCTCCGAGTCCAGGTTGTTGCAACTCCCAAAATATACATCGCAGTAGTTCTTCGATATGTTTGTCTCTTAATCCTACCCCCCTTAAAATGGATATCACTAGTCATTATACGTTTCTCTAGCCCCATGCATCATGGATCCTGTGGCGTTTTGGAGACTCTTCTGTTGTACTTCGGCTGCCTTGGTCACCAACCAGTTAAGGGGGTTATCCTTGGGGCAGTGGTTTTGTCCTTCGCAGAGAAAACATGTGACCTTGCTCGTTGGACACTCTCCTGGCAGGTGGTATTCTTCACAGTGATGTTGTTTTAATTAAATATTAGAAGGTTGCGAAGTCTTTATTTCTTCTTGATTGTCTTGTATTGGCTATCTGTCACTTTGCTTCGGTAGATCTGTTTGGGTTTGTAGCAAGCGGGTCGAGAGGGAATAGCAGAAGTAAAGATAGAATCACGGGGATACGATATTCTAAACACATTCTGATTTTAAAAGAGCACACCCCGGAAGTTGGGGTGATACAGAACCACACCAAATTTTAAAAGCAAGCTTTTCCTGTGACTGCGAAATAGGACGCCCGAGGGTAAGAAGGCAGTACACAGGGCCAAAGTGAAATCTTGCGATAATACAACGTATATGCGGGGAGCACACATAAAGAGAGCGCAGGGTCTATATACATAGTCCGTTTTTAAACAAGACCATCTTATCTTCATGCACATCTTCGACGCACCTAATCTTAAAGTTTGGAGTAGGGGTACGAGAGGAGGAACGAAATTTTTACTTTTGAAATTAATAGGAAGAAGAGGATAGTATTTGGGGGTAACTTGATTGATATCGGTACTCACTCTTGTGTTATTATTATTTATTATATATATATATTTGTAAGAAAAGTAGTATTTTCTATCCATGAGCAATAAGTCCAAATATGGGAAAAATAAATATATAAATATATATAAATATATATAAATATATATATATATATATATATATATATATATATATATATATATATATCTTTCAAACAATACCTCAAAGTTATCCCTTAGGATTTATTTTTGAAAAGCAAGATCCTTGTTTGGAAAATTTTTGAAAAATAGCATTGGGGCTATTTGAGAACCAAAGTGAATTTTGGGAATAAGTTTTTGGTATGCCGTTGAACTTAGGAAAATTCTTCCTCGGAAGATTAAATTTGTTAAAATGAGTTTGAAAATGAATTTCGTAAACAATTTGATAATTGATCCTCCAAGGATAAACAATTTTTGAAATTAAGTTTTAAATTTAAGCATCATGATTTTTGGCCCAAAATAGGTTTTCAAAGAGAGTTTACAAAAAGAGTACTGGATTTTTATCATTGTGAATTCGGGGTAAGGGAACATTAGAAGTAAAAATGGATAAGGCAGCATATAGATGAGAGGGAATCATTTAGGAGAGAGAGGAGATTGAGCAATATAACTTATGTTTTTGAAAATAGGTTTTGAAGAAATAATCGGCCAGGCTAACTAGGTCACGACCTGCAGTCGATATGCTCTGATACCATCCCTGTAGGGACCCTAGATTTTACTATCAGGAATCCTCTGTGATTTATTACACTGTTCCCTGGATCAGTAGATAGTGCTCACAGATTACAGAAATGAACATCAAATACATATCATGCGAAAGCATAAATATAATAGTAGACTTACTCATGGGCCGATCAGGCTGAAATCATAAGTTGCAGCAGCGGGAGAACGAAGCACACAGGGGGACCCTCAGGACGTGCCCACAGGCAGTCAACTAGAGATTCGCGACCTAGATCTTGACATCTTCATCTTCTTTGCCATTATGACCAATAGTGTTGCTGAGGCGTAGTGATCTGATTCTTGATTCTGGATTTGTTGTGAGAGCGAGTGTGAGCACACTAACCACCGTGCTCCACGAGCCAATACACAAAGTGCAAATAAATAGTATGCATGGCTTATCAAAGGAGAGGCTCGGGTTATTTTATTTGCCATAAATTGCTTTTGTAGCATTATTATTAAATCATAGTATTATTGTTGCTACCCAAAACCCCACACGGCGATTGCCATAATTGACTTAAACCACCAAGATACACTTTCCTTACTGATTGTTGTCTAAGACTTCAAACAGCGAGTGTAATCATTTACTAAAACCACCGATCAAACAAATCCCATTACATCGTCCAAACATTCTATTAATCATATTGGGATTACTAATTCCCATATGAATCTATATTTTCCCACCAATTCATGGATCCGATTTTGGGTTCACTATTTACCAATTCCTTTATTTTGGATCCACCAACCTCTTGTGTATTCTACATTCCTATCAATCCAATCATGTGGCTGCCAATCATCAACTCTTTATTTCTAAATTCTAATGATTATCCAACATAATTGCTTCTAAATCCACCGAAATTATTCATATCGGGACTTTCTAACAATTCCATCCTTTTGTTATTGATCCAAACCATAATTTGCTCTTCCAATAATCAATCTTATATTCCATTATCTATCTCTCACTAATTCACTAGTTTACCTCCACCAAGAATATCAGTGATCAAGTCTACGACTCACTAGTATACATCCACCAATATTATCATTGATCAAGATTGTACTCCAGTAATTGTTATCATTCCTCCAATATTCCCAAAAATTCAATTCATCCTTCTAATATTTGATCAAATCCTATTAATCCCAACATTGCCAACATCTTCCAAGAATTTATATTAGTTATCAGTATTGTAATCTAGCAATTACCTTTGCACTCCCTATGAGAGACCATGTGGTGGTCATCCCGTGTGTATGATGAGTAATTGACATCGGCTTAGGGAAGTCGAGTTTGAGTTGGTTGGTTCGGACCATGTCGTTGCGGGGTGCAACGGGCTCGGTCGGACTTGGTCAAACCTGGTCAATAGGATTAGGATGATTATTCTGATGATTTGACAGGTTTGGGCTTAATGTGGTTTCTTTGATGTTATTATGCTTTCATGTATCGAGCGGTGCTATTTGATGTATTTCTTATCTGTGTTGGCTGCAGGACGTCGAGGCGGAGTCGTGGCGAGACATGGGGTGACCGGACAAGACACAGGCGGTGTCGAGGTCAGAACGGTCGGATGTGTCGAAGACGGCGGAGATTCGATGTGGTTGCGAGGCGTACACGACAAGGAGCGCGGAAGCTTCCCGGAAGGTGCAGGAGGGGCGAATCGGTAATTCGCAAGGTTGCAAGCGGGAGCGAGCTCCGTTAGGGTTTAGCCGGCGTGCGGGTTGGAGACCCGTTAGCCAAGGGCTATAAATAGGTGTTGGGGGCTGCATACCCCTTTGAGGGTTTTTGTGCATTTGCTCTCCATTTTGTGTGTGTTCCTCCCAAGAAGCATGTGAGACTCTTGGTGTTCTTGAGGATTGAGAGAGAGAGGATGGATTGAGAGTCTTGTAATCATTCTTGTTCTAATGTCCATGCGTATCGGGACTCCTTTCTATTTTTTGGTTAAAATGAAATCTTGTGTAAAATGATCTGATTTCCTTTCTTCCTGTGTCTGATTGCATACTCTCTTCTTTCCTTCTTCTTGGGAGCTTTGCGTTTTTCTTGTCTTGGTGAAGAGTTTTTTGAAAATTTGTGTTTTCTTGATCTGAGAAGGCTTTTCTGTGTTTTAAAAACTTGGTTCTAGTGGCATAAGGAGAGCAGGAAAAATCACAAACTGTCTTCTTTTGAACCTGCGTCAAGTATCTTTACTATGCCAAATCATTTTCAGTCTACTGCTCTCTTCCTGTTTCTTGGCGCTGCCTGCCGAACTGCAGTTTTCCTCTTTGTTGTATTTACTGTGTGTTTTCAGTTATCAGTCTTCTTAGCAAGTTACTGCAGTTTCTGTTCGGCACTTCACCTCTCCAGTGTTCTGGTTGGCAGCAGAGTTCTCAGGCAATAATTTCTCTTTTCGTCTTTCTCCTGGTTTGCCTCGGTTTGGCAGCAGCAGTACCTCTATTCCTTTTGCTTTTTCAGTCAGGTCTCCTTGCTTTATTTGTCTGCCGAGCTTGCCTCCTTGCCGACAGCAGCTCTTTGATCTTTTTCAGCTTCCATTGTTTCTTTCTTGCCCAGCTTTCAGTTGGAAGCATTAGTTCTTATTTTTATCATCTCTGCTTTGGCCAAGCCCCTTAATCTCTGTCTGCAGATTTGGTTTGCTGATTTCTTGGCCGAGAGCTCTTTCAGTCTTTGTGGCATTCTTTACCATTTCATTGCAGTCTGCAGCTTGTTTTGTTTTATCGGCAAGTTCAGTTGGAAGCATTAGTTCTTATTTTTGCCGATTGGCCGAATGCTCATTTGAATCATTTGACCAGTGCCGAAGCTTTGTGGTCTGCACATTATTTTCAGCAGTAAATTCAGCAAAGTCTGCATCTTCATTGGCTTAATGGAAAGAAGTCACGTTTCTTTTTATTCTCTTGCTGATCTTTGACCATTTTGCATGTAGATCAAACGGTATTATTTTCAGCTGAAATTTTTACTGTTTACTCTCTGATTTATGCTGAATTTATTAGTATTGCATGCGTTTCAGTTTTCAGCAGAATTAATCTTCGTGAGTTGCTTCGTTCTGCATCTTTTTGAGTAATCAATGTACGATTTCTTGAGGGCGATTTTTAAGAGAACGACATTCACCCCCCCTCTGTCGCCATTTCGGTCCTACACCCTAATTCGTAGTAATCATTTAAATCATCTATCTAGCTTATCTATCTATTTAGGCTCCACCAAATTATTTCTCCTGGAATCTTCACTATCGTTCTCTTTTTATGATCGACATGAATCCACCAATATCTTTATGTGTTTACCACACACAGTCTTCTTCTGTTCTTATGACTCTATTTGTTCTTCCTGGTATTTTATTTTATGAGAAGTATTGTCATTATTTTGCTTTTAAAATATAATACATAGAAATTTCCTGAGACCTAGCAGTTTGAACGAAAACATAATGTGTAAGAGAATGCAATAACAATAGCGATTCAGATTCCATCCACCGTTACATGGCATCTGCATCATATGCTTAATCCTTCAGCGTTATAACCGCTTAACTTATCACTGGGGCGACACCCAGGGCAATTCAAACTAGGGCTTTCCGCGGCCCTCCACTTTTTATTTCCACCCACAAAGTTTTTGAAATAGAACTATATCTAGTTAAGTTCCCATGTCCGCCCATGACCGTGGGCACGGCTATTCGAATAGTTTTGACTCTGCAGAGTTTGTACACTTTCACCACAAGAGACAATCCACCCGTTGCTTCACATGATTCCTTAGTCATATGGTTGAGTAGACCATCACAGTAACTTTTCAAAGTATCTAGTTCCTTTTGTCATCTCACCTTATGGGCTTCTACCACTTGCGGTGGGTCCTATCTATGCACGGGATGTTCCCCACAGTTACTAACGCAGCCAGGCTCCACTTCCCGCAACGCTAGAACAGCTGGGAAACTTCACCCTCCCCTTGGTGTCCCTTTAAGCCTCCCCTTGCCCTTGTGTATCCACTTCTCTCCACTACCAGTGTGATGAGTCTGGGAGTTTCGATAAATTTACTTAGCCAAGTTGTACTTTACAGACTTGTGGTTGCATTGTTTTACATAGGAGGTCATGATAAGATTCGGTCCTTAGGGGTATCTGGGCGGTTCTACCACTAACCATTTTGTGTTTCCACTGCACCACACACACCAGCCCCCATACCATCCGCCCAGATATTTAAGCAAGTTGGGGTTTTCGGGAGCATAAAATAATCTTATCCAAATACACTAGTCATTACCACCATGACTTCCCAAACCAGTTTCTCATGATTAAAAATGATAATGATGCTTGGGCATTTTAGCCCTCCCGAGTGTCTAAGCAATACTAAGTATGGTATATAATTACGGACTTATTTTCAAAAGGTTACTATCATAATTTTGCTAGGGCGACAAGGTTCACATAATCAACTATTCCAAAGGAGGTGTAATATTAACCAAGGTAAACAATGGGCATATAACTAGAATCTCTAAATTAAACATGTATTTGTATATAAAATAACAGCATGCAATTTGATAATTTAAACAAAAGTAATTTGCAGAAAATATAGGTTCAACATGATCAATGTATTGACTCGCCTTGCACGGTTTACCGCGGTTTTGAGTTCACACAATGCTCCCTCTTGAGCTTCTAGTCTTTATCTTCACTTTGCTCTTGACCTCGCTTGATCCATTGATTCTTCGGGACTCCAGTTTCTAACTACGCGATAAGCGACTGAATCCAAATAAAAGCAAATAACTCAAGAGATCCAAATAAATCCAAATAAACTCAATTGAACTTGATTAATTTTTATTATGATTAAATAGGTGATTTGAGACAAGGTTGATTGGACTCAGAGTATTGTCGGTGTCATAGTGGTTGGAGTGGCGTGGGAAACGGTAGGGAAAACATGTCAAAATGGGGTTCGAGGATGGGTCATAATAGAGGTATATTCGTGAGATTATTTCTGTTTAGTACTCGTGATGGCTAGGTATAGCTGATGGCGGAATACGATGATTCGATCTTTTTATTAATAACTTCTTTTATTATTTTTATATTTATCAATGAAGTTCCATGAGTCAAGTTGGACCTATAGACTGGTGTAAGAGTTTAGTGTATTAAACTTATCTTTAAGGTATGTATTCCTTGCAACTTAGGTTATGGCATTTTATGGGGTTCTATTTACTAATTATTCGAAGTATTCTCCTGATGATTAATTTAATAATTTATTGAAGCACGTGAGTATTTAATTATCTCATTGATGGTTTATAGTATATTCTTATTTACTACCACTTTTACTAAAGTTGTCGTTCAGACTTATTTACCAATGACGGCTAATGGCGGGGTTTATGTTTTAAATCATGTCTTTCAAATATTTAAATATATGATTCATTTTAAATGGTTACAACATATCGTTTAGTTAATTTTATGAAGCTGCTTGTTTTATCATTTAATTGAATCTACCATTAAGATTTATTTTATGGCTTCATGCCAAATGTTATGGCATATATTTAATTATGATTAAGGGTAATCTTTAATTTAAAGCCTCGCTTTTGTAAGTAAGCATACTATTCAGTTCATTTCTTTAATCTTAATCTTGAGTGTATTTTAAATTGGAATCTTTGTTAAACTTGGACATGTAACGAGCTCCATCTTTTATTAATACCTTTAATTAAAATATAGATTTTAATTAAATATTCCAACTACATTAGTTTCTTACATATGACATTTAATCCAATATTAAATCTTAAATACCCTTACTTTATGTCCCTATCAAATGTATTAGCTCCCCTAAATTATTTCCTAATTTTTCCTTAATTAAAATGGATTAAAGAAATTAAAAACAAAAAGGAAGAAAAAATATGGGCGAGAGGAATCGACCTTGAGACCTGAGGCTGGTAAACTTTTATCGTGCGCTCTGTTAGCCAAATGGGCGGAGTGCCTGGGCTGAGTGAACACACGCACTCTATTGGAAAAACCGAGGGGCGGTTAGGGAAAAACAGAGGAGGAGGCTCGGGCGGCCATGGCCGACGGTGTCGCCGGCGAGGAGCGGCCGGGAAGGCGGGCGTAGCCGGAAAAATGGGTTCTTCCGGGGATGGGGAAGCCAGTGGAGGAGGCGGTGCGGCCCGAGATGGCGTAGGATGGCTTGGGCGACGGTTTGAGCGGCCGACGGCGAGGTGGGAAGGGGAAAGCGGCACCGGCGTGGAGGGGAGGGAAGATCGAGGCGTGCGTGAGCGTTCGAGGGGTACAAGGAGTCTTACCTTGGGATTGGTCGAACGGGAGAAGGGTCGGGGCGAGCCGGCGGCGGAGGCCATGAGCGGCGCAAGCATGTTGACGGCGCCAGCGAGCTGGGGGAAAGGAGAGGCTCCGGTGATGGGTGGGGCAGGTCCGTGGCGTTGAGGAGGTGCTCCACCAACGAGGAATCGAAGGGAAACTCACCGAGGAGGGAATGGCGCTGGCGGCGGTGGTTTTGGCCGGCGACAGAGAAGAACGTCCGTGCGGCGAGCTCCGGCGAGGCTTTTCAATTAAGTTGGAGGGAATAGAAGGAAGCAAAGGAACACCGTGGCGTGGTCGAGTGGCGAGCTTCGTCGGACCGACCGGAAATGGCGAGGAGGCGAGTTGCGGTCTACGCACGGTGCGGAGAGGGTGGCTCGGTGGTTTGGCTGGGGAAGCAGAGGAGCTGCGCAGGAGATGAGGAAGGAGGCTAAGGCCTCTTATAGCTGCAAAAAGGGCGCGGTGGCGGGCTTATGGGTGTGACCAGCAAGGCGTGGCACGGCGGCGACGTGATAGGGCGGTGGCAGTCATAGGGGTGGCGAGGAGACCGTGAGCGGTGGAAGGCGGTGGGAGGACCGTCGGGCAAGGACCGGTGTGGGGCTCGGCGCGGAGGCGACCTTCGAGCGCGCGGCAGCAGAGTTTCATGGGACGTGACGAGGTGAAGAGACCGCCGGCCTTGAGAAGGGAGGAGGAGGAGGAGAAAGAAAGGAGCGGGCGCGTTTGGGGAGGAGAAAAAGAAAGAAAGAAGGGAGTAGGGGCCCATGTGAGAGAGAGGGGTGGGAGGGATGAGAAGAATGGGGTGGGCAGCGTTCGCGATTGAATGCATTTTCTTTTCTTTTTATTGGTGCACATGTATATGTATTTTCATATTTTGGCTCCTTTATTAATTTAATCATTTTATCTTTTTATTGCTAGCCTTACCTTTTATTTATTTATTTATTCATTTTAGTAGAGTGCCTAATTATATATATATGTACATATATATATATATATATATATATATATGTTGGTATGTTTGTATTTTATCCATTTACTTTTATTGTTCTTTATGTCATTATTTCCAAATGAAATTTTATATTTTAACTCAGGTTTCTCCTCCTTATGTCGGATCATCTTTTCGATTCAGTATTTAGAATGTTTTTCTATTATTTGCATATTTCCTTTTACGGCATTACTAATGAATTTTTACAACCAAAGTTCAGAGAAACATCATAAAACTCCAAATTTTCAACGAAACATATTGCAAAACCATTCAAGAAATTCATATTTTCAAATTCGAACTTTTCAAGATGTTACATCATCGGTCTAGGTGAGAGGGCAATTGACTTATTAGCCTTTGTACACACAGTCGTATGTGGACCAATGAGCTCAATAGCCAGAGGTGTTTTTCAATACTTCATAACTTTTAATAATGTCTTTAGTAGATATGGTTGCATCTACTTAATGAGGCATAAGTCTAAATCACATGTAAAGTACAAGAAATTTCAAAATAAGATACAAAATAAATTTGTCAAGATAATTAAAGTCATACTATCAGATCGTGAAGGTGAATATTTGAGCCATAAGTTTAGTGATCATTTCAAGCAATGTGAAATTGTTCCACGACTAATTTCGCGGAATGCCTCAATGAATGGGGGGTTTGAACGAAGGATCTGGATTTTGTCAAACATGGTTCAGTCCATGGTGAGCCGTATAGAAGACATCAAAAGCCGTATAGAAGACATCATATGAGATATTGACTAGGAAGCATCACAGTTGCTTTTTCTCAAAATATGGAGATGTAAATGTTTGATATCTAATAAGCTCACACTTAAATTAGATAAATGCTTCTTCATAGGGTACCATAAGGAAACTAAATGATAATACTTTTATAAAGGGACGAGAATAAAGTGTTTGTTGCCTAAAATGGTATTTTTGGCTTTTCTTTCAAAAGGAAAAGGAGTTAGTGAGAACACGATGAGACTCAAGAAATTCGAAACCATCAAAAATGTTTTAGCTCTTATGGAACCTCCACAAGATGTACAAGATATTTTAGAACCTGTTAAAGAGGCACCGATCCCACGTAGGTCTGAAATACCATGCCAATTGCCTATGAGGTATTGACATAATATTTTATTTTTAGATAATGATAAGTCTAAGACTTATGAGGAAGCGATGATGAGCCCGGACTCTAAGAAATGTCTTGGAGCCATGAGATCGAATACAATCCATGTATAACTATAAAGTTTGGAACTGTTTGATCTACGATGGTGTGAAAACTATTATTGTGCAAGTGGGTTTTTAAGAAAAAGATATATGTGAATGAAAATGTTCATATTCATAAGACACGGTTGGTAGCAAAGGGTTTTAAACAAATTCAAGGTGTTGGCTATGATGAAACTTTCTCGCCTGTTGGTATGCTTAATTCTACTGGGATCATTTTAGCTATTGCTACATATTTTGATTATGAGGTATGGCAGATGGATGTCAAAATAGCTTTCCTAAATAGAAATCTAAATGAGGATGTGTACAAGACACAACTTGAGGGTTTTTTCAATCCATAAAATGCTAAAAAGATATACGAGCTTCAAAGATCTATCTATGTATTGAAGCAAGCATCTCAGAGTTAGAACATTCGTTTTGATAAGGTAGTCAAATTGTTTGATTTCATCAAGAATGAAGAAGAGCCATGTGCTTACAAAAAATGCTAGCGGGAGTGCACTTGTTTTTCTGATCTTATATGTGGATGCAATATTATTGATCAGAAATGATATTTTTATGCTTGAATCTGTCAAGTCTTTATTAAGCAATAGTTTCTCTATGAAAGACTTAGGAGAGCTATATTTTGAATATAAAGATCTATAGAGACAGAACTAAAAGGGTAATTGGATTAAACCAAGACATGTACATTTACAAAGTGTTAAAGTGGTTTAACATTTAGGATTCCTAGAAGGGTTTCTTGCCTATGTTATATGACATTAGTCTTAGCAAGACTCAGTGTCCATCGACACATGATGAGTGAGACCGAATAAATAAGATTGCATATGCTTATGCTATTAGGTTTATCATATATGCCATGCTTTGTACACGCCTAGATGTATCATTTGCTCTAAGTACTATGAGCATATATCAGTCGGATCCAGTGAAGGTCACTGGATAGATATAAAAGAACATTCTAAAATACTTGAGAAGGACTAGTGATGTGTTCCTTGTTTATGGAGGTGACATAGTGCTGGTTGTAAATGGTTACATTGATGTTACCTTGTAAACTGATAAAGATGATTTTCGATCATAATCCCAGTTTGTATTTTGTCTTAATGAGGAATACTAAGCTAAAAAGTTCTAAAGAAGAGACAATTGCTAATTTTACAATAGAGGCTGAGTATATTGCAATTTCGAACGCAAAGGAAAGTATTCATATGACTTTCTAGTTTATGTGGTAGAAATTTTTATTTATGCTAGTGTAATCAATCCGTAACCCAACCAATAAGTAACCAAGGAAAATGACGAGCAACATATTCTACATATATCGGATGCGGGAAGATTGAAATCAAAGTAAAATTCCCATTTAATTTAGTTGGAAAGCAATGTGTACTAATTAGTTGCTGTTTGTACAACCTTCTAGTTCTATAGTACACGATTTGGTTGATTGCTGCTGAGATTTCTAGTATTTTTGTAGAGCATGTGGGTAGGGAACCTCATTTGGTTGGACGCTAACCTGATTTTCTAGCTGAAAAGCCCACATTTTCTTGTCCCATTAGATGTAATCAATTAAAGGATCTTTCCTTTCACGATAGAAAAAGAGACATTTTTCACATTACTCACGAGGATCCTGTACATATGGTCGGTATTTTCGCACCGGGGCCTTGTCACTTGACCCGATCTTCTTGCTAGCGAACTGTGTACGGTCGGCATTTTGAAATCAGGGCCTTGCCACGTTGACCCGATATTCTTGCTAGCGAACTGCGCAAACTCATGGGCCGATAACACAACTTACGGGGCGGCAAACAAGAGGACTTGATGTGGAAATAGTAGTTGGCAAGCTGATTAACATAACTACTCAGCTCCCTATGCAATCATTAGGGTCGGTAAACAAGAGGACTTGATGTGGAAATAGTAGTTGGCAAGCAGCTCAACGTAACTACTCACATTTGGTGGAGAAGGCTTTTCCTCCGATGGCTGTGGTTGTGGCGTTATCACCAGTTTGGCCAGCGTGCCATCTCCTCCGGCCCTCCCTCTCTTCTTGCAAAAAAAACCTCTGATATTGCATCCACACAGTGCAAAAATTTCGTACTTCCGCCCAGAAACGGAACTACTCCCTTCCCTGCTAGCATCACCAGCTTCTACTACAACTACGGCGAAAAGGATAGGAGTTCATCCGATGGTTGTCAGGCGGCTTGGTTTGGGCTACGCCACCCGTTGATTCTCATTCAGCCGACGGCTGCCAGGCGGCTCATTCCCAGCGACGCCACCCGTCGTCCAACAGGTTCAGGTCGGCCGTTATAAGACATTTCCGACTTGTCTCCCGAAAGGTCTGCGCCGGCTAGCTCAAGAAGCTGTTGCATCTTTGTGTGCTAAGCTCAAAGCTGTAATTTCTGTTTCTCTTCTGGGCTCCTTTGTAAAAGTGTTCCCCATGCACTGTTTGTGCTTCGGGAACAATTTCCTTTAAAAAAAAATTGTAGTCGAACTCTTAGGTTGGATTTAACCAAAGCCATCCGATCAAGCCTCAGAAATAGATTTTTGCGTGGAAGTACACATCATGATTGCTAGATGATAACACAGCCTCGGAAGAGGAATCGAGGGTTTTGGAATACCACAGGAGAAATTCAAAGAACAGTCCACCTTGATCAGAACCGTGTAAGGGCCTGTTCTTTTCGGCTGCGACTTTTAGTTTTTGACTGAAATTTTTAAATTTTGGCTATTTACGGTACAGATTACGGAGAGACAGATACTCACTTGCGATTTTGGCTGGTATAAATGTTAGGCTTTTAACGTGTAGATCGTTTAACTTGTAAACCTCGTCTTAAGAAAATACTCCGTTTGAAAGTTAGGTACTGTAATAAAACCTAAAAGCCGCTGGCTTGTGAGGTAAAGAACATGCCCTAAAGCTCAACCCAACAACCTTATATATATATAGAGCATGTTTTTTTAACTGTGGCTTATAGTTTTTGGCTGAAATTTTTGAATTTTGGTTATTTATGACAGAGATTGCGGAGAGAGATACCCGTTTGCGATTTTGGTTGATACAGATGTTGGATTTTTAACGTGTACTACAATTAACTTGTAGATCTCGTCTTGAGAAAATACCCCATTTAAAAGTTAGGTACTGTAGCAAAAACCAAAAGCCGCTTTTAGAAACCGTAAAGAACAGGCCCATAGTGCCGAATAGAAAGGCAAAGGTTACACTTGACTTCGCTACCCTTTGTAACACCTGTTATGGCAAATGTGTTGTAAGCTACGTATTTTGTGATGACCAAATCGGTCGCCACAACTTTGGCAAGCCATTATGTTCATAACATTTGGACCAAGGTGCTGAGAAACTATGATGCGCCATGAAATGTGGCTGCTAACCAAGGTGGATAGAAAAAGTCATAAACTTACCTAATTCTAACTTGGCGAAGTATGATTATAATTTATAAACCAAACACCCCTATAGACATCTCCAATATTCACATCTCATCCTTTTGTTAGCTTGCCACATCATCTCAAATCTGAGCTAGAGGAGAGAGAACAATGAAAGAGAAGAGAAGTTATTGCTTCCTCACACGACGACCACAGCACACAAACCAACCGCAAAAGGGGTGACCGTGCGCTATTTAAGATGAGTCACCCATCACCCACTTGTTTTGTGGGGCCCACACGGTGTCACAACTTAGGATATAGTGGTGATGATGATAACCACACAGTGGATATGGTGGCGACTAGCTTGGAAACGACAACCAAAGAACGTGGTGGCAACAAACACAAGGTGATTTAGCTAGATTCGGCTCGTTAGTGTCTGGATATGGCTGGATCTAAACATCGATGAGCGAGCCAAATTTGGTTAGGTAGGTGGTGACAGGGAGAGTGAGGGTGGCTGGTGCGACGGGGATGGAAATGGTGACAGGGAGCGAGGAAGAGAGCCAGCGGTGAGGAGAGAGGGTGATGGTGGCGGCTGGTGCAATATGGATGGAGTGGGGGAGGGAGAGAGAGATGACAACGAGAGTGAAAGACATATCTATTGTTCGATTAAAAAAACTGACATATGAGCCCCACTTTAAAGAAAAATTGAACAAATTGATGTTGTGCATTAGAGATGATGTCTATAGAGATGAATATGATGTGGCATGAGCAAAAGACAATAGTGCCCTAGGATTGCCGCCACCCAATCATCTCCTATGTTCGCCGAAAACTACCACCACTGGTAGTGTTATGCTTTGCTATGCTAGACCCTTCCACTCTAGCAGTATCACTTAGCTCGTCGTCCCTTTAAATTGGGTTGCACAATAAGTGCCGTCACAACTTACAAAAAGAAAAATAAAAAAGAAGAGTAAATTACAGTTTGCGCTAGGTATTATGTATGAGCGTTTCACTTTACACCACGTTTTTGCCACAATTTCACGCACAACCGTAGTCACTCTAATGTTGCACTTTGCACCACCTTCTGCACTCTAATGTAGCAACTTTTCCCCAGCCAGTCCATTTTAAGGTCCAACCGATTGGTTCCCGACAATATATGGGCCACATCACTATGTTCATCTTTCCAAAATATAACCTTGCCCCTGTCCTTTAACATGAATCCATTTGTCCAAAAAAAAAACAAACAAACAAACTAGCTGTGGTGCCAGTTCAGCTTGGGGCTCGCCCGCGTGGCTGTAGTGATGTGGCTAAATATAGGAATGAGTCCGATTGGACCTTAAAATGCATTAGCTGAGGCAAAATGCAACATTATAATGCCCAGGGTTGATGCAAAGTGCAACATCAAAGTATCTATGGTGGTGCAGAGTGAAATAATTACAAAATTCCGTGGAAAACAAAACTCCATACACAATCCCCGGTACAAACTGCAATTTACTCTAGAATGAATATTGGAAGAGAATAACGTCTACACTATACATGCAGGGTCGTCATGTAGATATACATAAATGCATCCCAGAAATCCAGAATATGATGTTCTTTTTATTTTTATTAATTTCTTGTTTCCCGGTGTCGCCTTAGAGCAATGATCGGTCTTTCAACAAGAGCCTGTTATTACAAAGTTTAACAGACAGCTCCAGGTATTGCAAACCAATTGTAGTAGTACAGCATGTTACACCGATATTGCGATATTGAACACAGAGAACACCACGACTTAATCTTTATTCTCTTCTCCTGGAGTGTCCACCTTGGCTGCAGCGGATGCGTAGCTCACGCTGCTGTCCCTCATGCTCTTGCACTGGCTTGACTGCTCGTAGCGAACGAAGCTGATCTTAATCTTCGTCGAGCAATGTTTCAACATCTAACACAAGACAATACACACAAAGAGGATCAAGAAAATTTTAAAAAGAAAGATAAACATTAGTTGCATCGTCAAGGAGTCACTTACATGAAGGAAAACACTGATGGGGTGGCGTCCACAGATGGTGTTCTCATACTCCTGCAAGTACTGTTTGAACGCATCAGGGTCACCAGTCTCTATGATCTCCATGCCCATGCGATCCAATGCCTCGATAGATTTATGAATGGCACCATGGTTCTTGTCATAGAATGTATAACTAAACCTGATGTGGCAATGGGACGAACATAATCATTTCCATGTACCGGATGCAGGTTAAAATGGGTTGAATTGGGTAAATAAGATTCTGATGCACTAGGCTTGGGTGCAATCACCCCTTTGGTTCCAATCAAGCATTCAATTAATCTGGCCATCGGATCGCATTTCTATGCTTGGGATCGAGGTGGGTGGTTCCCTACAACCTATGCATATCCTACCTAGAAAATTAGGTCTTCTGCTTTGCACACCTGTTCCTCCCAAATCCGATCCAAACCAAAGGATCTGTCCCTCGGGTCCGCCTGTGCCGCACGACCACCCCAGTCTCCCCCATTCAGTCATGACCCCACCTCACCGGAATCTTCCGCGCTGCCCCAACCTCGCACTGGCCACCCTCCTCTACTTGACCTCGACTGATGAAGGCTGCACGATCGAGAACAGGAGGACGAAGTGAGCAGGCAGGGGAGGTCGGCACAGGTGACACGGACTTGTTGACCGCCATGGTCAAGCGACACAGGCAGATGGGGGAGGCCAGCGTGGTCAGGCCACGGCGAACCCTAGAGAATTCAAGCAGAGGAGAGAGAGTGAAAAGATACAATGGTAAGACTCATCCAAGCCTTGGAAACTCCAAGGCCGTCCAGTGACGTGGTTGTGGCGGCATGCCACCACTGGAGATGAATTTGGGAGGGATGCAGTGTGCCGTAGCTATCAGATGGAGATGGATCTAAGATTGGGATTTGGGAGGTAAGGAGTTATTCCAAATAGTATAGCAAGTGGTGGCGGTTTTTCGAAAAATGGTTGTTGAATGCTGGGAGGATCCACCACCTGGATCTGAGCCCTTCAAAGCTCATCCAATGGCCCAGATTGGTTCAATACATGATTGCAATTCGTCGCCGCCGATGCATTTATGCTAAAACAAAAAGGGATGGCCAGACACAGTATATTCTTGTAAATGAGAGCAAGACATTTACCCTGGCGATGAGGGTTTCAACTGGTAGGCCTGAATAAATGTGGATCATACGACCATATCCTTTGTTATTCAGAAAACAATGTCTCCTGACATCTATTAAAATTCACTTTGCACATATAGAAAGTTGTATCAAAATTCGAATTTACACATAAAAAGATTTGGATGTTGATCACTCTCTACATCATTTTCAGGCACAGTTAGAGAATTAGATCAAACACAATTTGTTAAACAAGTCAGATACCCAATGTGCAACCTAATCAGAATTGATGTGCAGAAAAGGGGTCATAGCTAATCTTATATTAGGACATCCTTTACCATAGTACATTCTGCAAATATTCCAGGTCAAAAGGCTAAAAACATATATTTGGACACTCTTTAGGCCTTCTGAAAAGATTTTCTGTGAAGAACTCTAGGACTGTTGACCTTGCATTATGAACCCATTATTCACATATCATAATAAATAGATTCAGTAGCAAATTTCAAGCTGAACCTTGGGCATCGACTATATTGCATTTCTACATGACAAACATTGTGTTAGTTTCATTAGTTACTTGTGCAGAAGAGCATATGACCAAGGTGACACAAGAAGATGCTGAAAATGCTCAAACTACAGATTATGTGGTCGGAATGTGTCTCATATTAATTTTATTTAATTTATATTGATAGAGATGTACAGAGTCTATGAATGCCATTCCATGGAAAAACAAGCAAAAGCACGGATAAGCAGACGTTGCAGACATTAATCACTTACCGATCCCCAGTGGCAAAAGTCTGAGGAGACAGAAAAAGTTCTTGGATCATCGACATATTTAGAGAGTAACTGCCCATAGATAGCTTCACTTTGGGAGTTAAGGGCACCAACAAGGATAGGGACAACTTCTACATTATGTCTGTCAGATCAACATGAATAGACAGAAAAGTTAAGTGTGTGAGATCAGTGCTCTATTCAAAAGGGAATACTAGATGGATATAAACTTATCAACAAAGCAATTACCCCTGAAAGACTTTAGAAAGGTAAGGCAAATGCATTTCCATGCTATGTTCTGCTTCATCAACACTAAGGTCCATGAATTCAAACTTTCCTGTAGCGTTAAGTTCCTCGATGACTGGAAAAACAGTATGGTAAGAATGTACGCCTAAAGTTCATGAAGAGGTAAGCAAAGCAGAATGAGCTGATTAAAAAGGCAACCTTGTAACGTGTAATCAAGATTTATCATCAGGTATTTTCAAAAAAAAAGATCTATCAACAGGTAGGGATGTAAAAATAGCTCAGGCTCAACGATATTAAAGCTTTGGCTCAAATTCAAGGTCAGCATGAGGCCACACCAAGCCAAGCTTGAGCTCAATTCAAATAGACTCAAAGATTACAAGATATATGCACAGTATAGTGCAATTCTAATAAAGTCCTAAATTTGAGTCAAGCTTCAGCTTGAGCTCACTTGAGCCCCAATTTTGATGTTGTATTTTTTTTAATTATTTTCAATCATTATGTTGTATTTTAATCTTGAGTGCTATTGTTGAAGATGCTAAATGTTCTTATTATAGTTTAATTCCAGTGAAATTAGACACTAGCTTTAGTACGTTATATATCCACCCTCCCGATGTCAGTTTTTGGTTCTGCCAATGCCTACCAAGACTTAGTACCAGTATGACATGTTATGGGCAGAGATATTTTTTTCTCAAAAAGTACTGCCACAACAATAGTGATATATGTAGAAGCTGAAAAATATCAACTTGGAACTCAAGACACAAATGCATAAATTAAGAAATAATTTTATTAAGAACAAGAAGATCTAGTCTTAATAAAAGAGATGATTGTTTTAGAGAAACTTCTCCAACAAAAAATTATTAACATGGAGTAGAAAGACAACTTGAGAGCTATATTAGATAAAGGATACATGGAATAAATAACAAAATCATATCAGAAACGTACCGCAGGAGCACACCAGAAATATCTGGAAAGTAAAGAACAATCGTAGTTTAGAATCACACTAATACTGCCCATCATGCATGGAAGGCGTGTTGTATCAGTACTAGTATCAGACATGAATAATAATACTGGATGTCTGGCTTGTGATCCTAGAGAACTTTCAGGCATAGGTAAAGACCATAGTTAACTGATTCCATATAGTATGTACAATGTATGACGCATAATAAGTCTAAAGAAGTTTTCCATAACAAAGTTGACACCAATATCAAAAGGAAATAGTTGCAGCACTAGATTCAGTAAGCACGATACCTTCCTGGTCTACTGGCAAATCCCCAATTGGGGTGCTATAAACAGTAGCTCTTGTTAGAGCACATTTTGGAGTGTAGTAGTGATGAGAAGGGCCAAGCAGAAACACCCGAGAACTGATTCACATGCAGAAAAGATAGGTATTAGATGGTTAATAGGATCAAGGGAAATTTTGACAAAAGAAGCCAATTAACTATAACAATGGGATTAGTACATCATTTAGCCGTTTTCAGAACTGTTTATATATATATAACAATACCATAGAACTGCACAGTAAAGTGAAATGTTGGATGGTTATCTAGGTGCTCAACTGGAAAATTGGAAATAGGATGGTTTGGAATCTGAGGCTGTCAATGCATGCATCACTCACAGATATCACCCCACCTTTATCAATGAGAGCAAACTTCAGGTTGACAAATTGTAAAAGTCATCACCTCAATGAATTAATTTCTAGCTTTACATACACATATGTGCTACTTGACAGCATTCATGGTATTACCAATACAACAAGACCAGTGAATGCTTTTAGACCTGGAATGTTAAGAGAAAACAATAGTAACATGTTAAATAACTCACATGTTAGTTGGATCAATCTTGCCAAAAGCATAAGCTGCACAGCGCCCTGAGTATGAATAGCCAGCATGGCTGTAGTGGCAAGTAAAACTTGTTATAATAGAAAAGTAATCAACAGAATTCCACCTTCATAACATAAATACCAACTTACGGTGCAATTACTGCCCTAACATCAGGAGACTTGGTGAGGCCAGCCTCCCTCAGCCAACCATCAAGTTCCTCTTCCAGCTTCCTGGCTAATTGTGAACATGGAGCAGTACAAGAATTTAGGAGATGACAGCCAAAATGGTTTTGGAAGTAAATGTTGAAGTTTGCGAATGCAAAAGATGTGTAGCACTTCATCAGCTAGGAAAAAAAAGGGTTCAACTCCAATCAAAATAAGCGGTTTCTGAGCTTCCAGAATGACCTGGTAACTGAAAAACCATGCCTTCCTATAACAAAAGGCAAAAAATCCAGCTTCATCAAACATGTCGAGTGTCTTATGTCTTTGGATACAATCAAACTAAACAAACAAGCAGTATCTAAAAGAGCATCATGACATTACAGCTTCTACATGTACCACTAAGGCTCTAAAAATTGGCCACTTTCTCCAATAATTGTTTCTTTCCGATGAAAACCATTCCAGAAGGCAGAATTTATAGCCAACCTATAGAACATAATTGCAGGAGGTTCCTATATTTGCAATCGCATTCTCTAACCCACACAATCCACTTGATTCCCGTGAATCCCGACTCAGCAACTACATTTGCGGCAGGAGAGGCAGAATTTCACGCAAAATCATCCTAAAGTGCGGAACAAACAATGCGAGAACACATCTACGACCAACTCGAGTGAATTGTCCACAACAACCTGCAAACTATCAATCACCTCCCTGTCGGCAGTTTCAAGAACTGCTACCCCATGTCCACTCTAGCATCGTTTGGAACACCCCAAAGAAAACTCCGCGGCACCATCTCAGTATCAAGGAAACACTCACAATCCGATACAACCGTACCACAAGTCAACAGCCCACACTTTCCCCTCCCTAACAGGGCACACCAATCCAATCCAAGGACCCCAGCTACACTCCAAGAAACTATCCACTCACCAAACCCCGTTGATTCCTCAATCTCACCATGAAATTCCACCTCTTTCCCCCCCAGAAAAAAAAAAGATGAACCAGAGAAGGGAAGAAACCACCAGATTGGATTGGGGAATTGCGGTGGGGATCAGCGGATCAAGTACCATTGTTGGTGTACCAAGAGCCGGCATGCGCAGCCCTTCTCACGCGCTCCATCCCGGCAGAAGAGAGGTGGGTGAGGGCGCTGCTTGATTCGACTGCACAAAGTAGGAGAAGAATCTCTGCGATTAATAAGCCGACTTCTTTCTTTCTTCTTTTGGAGCGGGTCCCCACTCCCTCATTTATCGGGTGGGTTGTTTCAACTACTACAGATTATTTATGATGACCCATGATTTTTAATTTTAATATAAGTATTATCTTTACTATTATAAAAGAAGGAGTTGGTGGTTGGTCCAGCCTCTCCCACCCCTTCTCACAAAAAGGTAGCGCTGACATATGACCCCAAAAGACTTACGCCGAATCTTTCCACATTCCTATCAAAATATCTTTCTTTCCATGATTTAGTGGTCAAAGTGGATTTTATCTAGACTGCATTGTAGAGTATATGCTGTATTTTTCATCCAGTGCTTAATCTTGTACTAGCTGAATACTAGTTGCTACGGATTTTAAAATTCTATCATAATATATGTTCTGAAACTAACGGTGATAAAATTTTTTAGAACATGCATACAAATATGTTCTAAATTTTTTTAAAATCCGTAGTAACGTACGGGCATTTAACTAGTAAATATATCAAATGTGGATAATCGTTTTTAAAACACTGTATCTTGATAAACTGTTTCACAAAAATAACGGAAGTATTATCCTATTTATTTATTTTCAAAAAGGCATAAGATTAAAAGAGAGAGGCCATCGAAGCCACTGATGGTAGGTTGCTAAATTTGGGCCTTTTTACCTTACAGGGTGTCGATTCTGGGCTTCATCATGGATGATGCATCCGGCCCGTTGCTTCTGGAATGAAACATGCGATAAAAATTTCTTGGATGCATCGGCCTGTTTAACGGATAAATGGATATCTTTTATCTTATATTATATCTTTTTTTTCTCTAGATATAAATATATCGGATGAATATAAATTCAAAGTATTTGGATATAAGTAGGCCGGATGAATACAAATTAAAAGTATTTGGATATAGACACATGACAAATGCATACCGGAGTAGGATCGGAAAATAATTAAAGGGGTGGTAGCATGCACACCTGGTCAACATACTACATAAGATTCACATGATAATAGCATTGTAGGGTTCACGGTTAGTCTTTACATAAGTTGATACAATCATACTATCAGTGTAGGTCCGTTCCAAAGAGCGATGACTTCTGGCTTTTGGATTTCAGAAGCTAGAAGTTATTTAGAACGCGTTGGCTTCTTAATATAGCTTTCTCCTATTTTTCTCTTTTTTTTCCTTTTTCCTTTCATTATCTATGGAGATAAAATGCTGTTTTCATTTTCCTATTTTTCTTTAATTGAATACTTTAGAAAAAGTTAACAAACGCTACAGTTTCATTTCAACCAAAAGCCACCACACTTTAGAACAAGGCCATAAGATTATACATTGTTAGAAATACACGCAATATTTTAATTTCAGATTTTACTAGAAGGCAAATATCATAAATAACTAATAACGCATAAATCAGTACTAATAGAAGGCAACACATTGTACTTCAAAATATATACAGAAACAAATTTCAAACATAGTCATCGATCATACGAACTACTTACAGTTGGACATGACGAAGAATGAAGTAGCACATGCTCGATGCGATGCAAACGTAGATGAAACAACGAGACAAGTGGTCACGCAGATGTGTGTTACCCATAAACCTTATTGCCGCATCCATGCCGGTCTTCACAAAGAACAACGGCTTGGAGATACCGCTCTCCTCTTTCATGGTACACACTGGAAAGAAGAGTCGACGAGTTTCAGGCCACAAAACATAACAACACCGGTTTGCAGGAGGAAGGAAAAGAAATGGATGAAGTAGTGATTCGGGATTCTCTGCCCTGGACGTCTCCAGTTATACACACACACACACATATGTGTGTGTGTGTTTGTGTGTGTACACACAGACATATATGTAGGTAGCATATCTAGTGTTAAAGTGCTAAAACTCACTACAGTCGTTCAATTTGGCTCATGTGGCTCGAATCGAGGAGGGTAGAAGACCCCAAACCCACTTACACGATCTTTTAGAAAACCCCCTGCATGGATGTTTTTCTCGTGAATAAGCCCACTCCTCGCCCCGCTACTCCCCTCCCGCCTCCTCTCCCTCTTCGCCGAAGTCCCCGTCACCGTCCGCCTCACTAGCGCCTCCTTCCTGGTCTCCTCCAAGAGCATCCTCCACTCCCTCGTATCCTCTGACGTATCCTCCTCCTCGCTTCTCTTGCCGCGCCTCCCACAACGTCCACCCGGCATCACCGCCTCGACTATTTCTTGTAAGTTTCATGTGCCTAAATTCTTGGGACGACGCGTGGGGCGGCGACATCGAGGTGGACACTGGGAGAGCACGAGGTGGTGGGGGTAGCAGCTGGAGAGGAAGCAGGAGGAGGAGACGGCGGAGGATACGAGGGAGTGGAGGACACTCCCAGAGGAGGCCAAGAAGGAGGCGTCAGCGAGGTAGACGGTGATGGGACCTCGACAGAGAGGGAGAGGAGGTAGGAGGGGATTAGTGGGGCAAGGATGGAGCGGAGAGCGACCTTATTCGCGAAAAAACATCCACATAGGGGGTTTTCTGAAAGATTGTGTAAGTGGGTTTGGGGTCTTTCACTCTCCTCGATCCGAGCCGCATGAGCCAAATCAAACGATCAGTGTGAGTTTTAGCACTTTAGCACTAAAAATCCTTTAGCACTAGATATGCTCCCATATATACACAAACATACATACATACATACATACATACATACATACATACATACATACATATATATATACACACACATATATATACATATATACATATATATACATATACATATACATATACATATATATATACATATACATATACATATACATATACATATACATATACATATACATATACATATACATATACATATACATATACATATACATGTGTACGTATATATAGTGTATCTAGTGCAAATGGACTATTTAGTGCTAACATGCAAACGTAGTCGTGAGTCGTTGGATCTCACGGGACACTGGATGCAAAGTGCGGGATGCCCTCACATGTATGCCGCTTTTTGAAAAGAAAACCCCGCTTGTGGTTCTCACTCTTCCCTCAATCCCCTCTCTTTTCCCCGGCCTCCTTAGTCTCTAGGCTCAATCCAGTGGCTCACCTCCCCCTCCACTCGCCAGCATCGCCCCCCTCCCGCCTGGCCTCCCCCGGCTCCCTCTCTAGTCTCCCCCGACGTTGCCCCCTCTAGCATTCCTCGGTGCAGCCCCCAGAATCCCCCAGCAGTGGCGACGTCGTGGCCTGAACTCCTCCCCAACCCCCTCGGAGCCAAATCTGGCCTCCCCGCCGCCTTCGACCATGACCACGATCGCCTTCAATCACGATCACGACCACCACAACCGCTATGACCATAGCCACCTTTGACCACGACCACAACCGCCTCACCTTCGACCACAACCACAGCGAGGAGTGGTGGCTGAGGAGCCCGGGTAGCACCGAGGGGGATGGTGGTGCCGGGCGCCGGGTTGGAGCCTGGCGGTGGCGCTGTAGGGAAGAGGGCGGCACTGGGGTGCCCCCGGATGGCGGATGGAAAGACTCAGGGGGACTGAGGCGGTGGATGGAAAAGGGCATAGAAGACGGATGGAAAAGAGATTGAGGTGGATGGAAAAGTGTAGGCGGGGTGGGGGTTATGTGTAAAAGGACGTTAAGTTTTGAGGGATTCCACCCGCACAAATCTGAGGCGTAGAAGGTGGATCCGTCGGCCTTGATTCGTGTTTGCATGTTGCACTGAAAAGCCCATTTGCACTAGATATGCTCCCACACACATATAATGTTAATTGACATGATTAACCAATCATTTACCTATTGATAACTGACATAATTAACCAGCTATTTACCCATTGTTAACTGCCAAGTGGTTGCTAAGTTTAAACTGCCAAGTGTTAACTGCCATACCCAATAAAGCCTCAAATTTAAACGTTTGAATCTCATTCAAACAAAGAGAGATGCACAGTTCAGCAAAAACAAAGTGGACTTGGTCTGCCAAGTGGCGCGCCACGTCACGGCGCGGTTGTACATCACAAATCATAAGTCATGCGATTTACCATATGAAAATACCTGAATACATGCGAGTGTGTATGTTTAGCCATAGTCCTTTCATGCTATGTGTCTCAAGTTTTTAGGGAATAGTAAGAATCTCACATTATAAATTGATCTCTTCTACCTTGTCTTAACAATATGGTACTAAACCATATTAGCTTTAGAATTATAGAAAATGGGCCTCGTATGGGTCTAATTTCTAAGATACACAGGTTCCACGATGGACATAAGGACTTGCAGCATTGTGGGCTCACAGTGGAGTTGGTGAGCTACGATCATTGCGGCCGCATAACGCAAAGCAAATGCAACTGCGGCACTGACGGGACGTGGTATCGAGCTGTGGTGTGTGTGTAGCTCGGTGGCAGAGCTAGGTAGGGTGCCAGGTATGCCCTAGCACCCCCAAATATTTTGGAAATTATGCACATACGTTTAGTACTTTGTAGCTATATGTTTCATTCGAATTTGGACTTCTATGCAATTTGATACAAATTTTCATACCCTTCATTTAGATATTGTAAACTCTAGTACCTTTTTTCTCTACCGACGTGACATCACATGAACGTATGAAATTACTTTATTCTATTTAGCTGTTAGGAACTCATTTAGTTTCTAAGTCAAAAACAAGTGTCTGATTCTCTATTTGCTTGTGACGTTGCGACCATCATGATGACCACAATGATTCAAAACTAATATTGGGTATCTTATACAAAATATTTTACTTACAAAATTTTGAAGGTATATGTGACATAAATAGACTGCATCAATATTGTCTGATCATGTATGGTTTACTTGACACTAACATTTGACCAGCCGATAATCACTTAATAGTCGTGTTTTTTACTCTATCCTTAAACATCAATGGTGCATATCTAACATAAATTTTCTAGCTCCATGCCTGGTGCATCACTTTAACTATTTGTTGTTGTGCGTTTTGACTACACGGATCATGTTGTTTGTGTGGCTAGGATTATTTAAGTGCATGGCGCAGCACAGTGCATAATATCTATTGTGCACGTAGCTGGCCTATGAGACGCTTCATGAAGCTGACAGGGGAGGCCACAGGTGGAGGCATTCGCGCGTGCTCGTGGAGCCAATGGGTGCAACACAACACATGGTGCTGCTGTTATTTTTCTCCTTTTTCTTTTTTCTTCTTTCTTTATTTTTCTCATTTTCATTTAAATGCAATTTTTTTAAAATAGATGTATAGTAGGTACATTTCTCATTGCCATCTTTTTACAATTTTCTCATTGTCTTTTTTACCATTGTTTTTATTAAATATTTTATTTCATACAAATAATTGTCTTAATTTATTACACTAATATTTTTCTTTGTTCGGAACATTGTCAATGAGTTGTTAGAATATTGAAACCAAATGTGTAGAATATCATCGATGAGTCATGGAACATGAAACTAAGCCCCACCATTGCAATATCATCGATGAATTGCTAGAACACCACTAATGAACTGTTGGAACATTTAAACCAAACACGTGGAATGCCATCAATTAACTATTAGAACATTGAAACCAAATGTGTGGAACATAGAACATAATGCATGAAATATCATCGATGAACTGTTGGAAGATCAAAAACAAATGTGCGAAACATTTTGTTTTACCAGGACATTCAACACCTACCCGATACATTCCCCTAGTCAATTAAAGATGCACGCTAGAACATCATCCATGAACAACCAGAAAATTTAGAAGTAATGCATGGACCATTCTATTTTATATATGGAACATTTTGTTTTACCAGGACATTCAACACCTACCCGATACATTCCCCTAGTCAATTAAAGATGCACGCTAGAACATCATCCATGAACAACCAGAACATTTAGAAGTAATACATGGACCATTCTATTTTATATATGGAACATATGGCATACAATAATTATTAATAAGCTAAAACATATGCAAGTATGGTCGTATTCTGAAGATCTCTTCATAAGGAACCCGATGATTCAAATATATCGTGAATTGGATGCTTGGTTTAAAAGATATGATCATTTGAACATTTTGGATTGAAAAAGATTGCCTCGATTCACGTGCACCAACGTTGTAAGCTCAAGCTTCATTAATTTGTTTTTGATGATTAATGACAAATCCAAATGTGAGACTAATACTTTTGTTGAGTATAATATTGTTTAGTCTCATTTGAAAGGAAAAGATGAAAATCTTTGGAGGTATGCATCTGATATCATATTCTTATATCTTGTTGTATTTTTCGGATCCAAAATATAATATTAACTCCACAAAAGTTTCAACTTAAATATGTGCATATGCATTTTATACATATTCTTATATACACACATTTAGGTGGTTCACTCTATATTATGTAGTTTCACTAGTATTGATCCATTTCTTCATCTACTTATATTGAAGATCTTTACTTTAAAACACATCCTTTGAGTATATGAAGCTTTTGTAGTTGTAATATACTCATACTGATTTAAATTCAATTATTTTCAATCGGGTTGTCGTCGATCACCAAAAAAGAGTGGGATTAAAGGATCTAGGCTCTCTATTATGTGTTAATGGTGTGTTTTGGTGGTAAATAACAACCAAATGTGTAGAACCAATATTCTCCATGACTTGGTGAAGTATATTTAGTCCCAGTTGATAGAAAGCCTTAGATGGTATCATGTTTTAATGGTCATCAAGTCAAGGTCCCGATTCGTTGGATCTCATCATGTGTTGATGGACATCAAGTCAAGAGCCTGGACATGGCAAATGTAATATTTGTCACCAGGGAAATTGAGAAGTGGCACTGGAGATCAATATCATGACCCCAAATTGGATTCGCTCAAGGCAAAGGTATATAATGAAGGCTAAGGGTATGTTTCTTAGTGATTTTATTGGTCTAGGTTTTTGGTGATAGACCGGGTTACTAGAATTTGTTTCTAGTTTTGTTGTACTATTAAGAGGGTCAATGACTAGTAGCTTGATTTGCATCATCGCCAATTGCTCGATCTCAATTGTATAATTCATACTTGCTCGGACATGTGCATTTAGTTTGTAGTTAGTTGGAGTCTAAGAAAAATAGTGTTAGATCTTGATCTTGATTAGACTCAACTAGATGTCCATGGTATGCATGTGGTTTTACTTGTTTAGATGTGTATCTTGCATGCTCTTCAGCTCTTATCCACCCTTGTGCTTGGTTGTTTTAGAATTATGGATAGAGAGAGCGTTGGACATATCCATGGGAATGTTCAGCCGAGTGGTCAAGTGACTAGAAGATTTCTCCTAATAGAGGAGTCGCTGGACATGTCTAGTTGAAGCATGTGTTGTAGTGTGGACATATCCAGCCAAGTATAAATCTGCCCTCAACGATCATATTTTCGCATTAAATGCACTCTGCTAGAAAAGCTTGGTGGACATGTCCAACCACAACACTTGTCAGAGCGTGGACATGTCCAGATAGTGGTTTGTGTGCAGTTTTGAGGGTATAATGGCTAGTTTTGGTTGGAGATCCCTATAAGGTTAGTTTGGCCTAGCATTTCAGGGCTGTTGGCACTCCATTACAACATCCTTGGGCTAGAGCAAGTCCTCTCCACTCTCTAGTGCATGTGTTGCACTTTGTGACGTTAGAGGCAAGGATCCTAGTGCATGTGTTGCATCTAGCGAGAGTTTGAGGCAATATTCTAGTGCATGTGTTACATCTAGCGAGAGTTTGAGGCAAGATTCAAGTGCATTCGCATCAAGATTAAGCTTTGTGCACTTAGTAGAGTCAAGTGATTATCTTGGTGTTGTGGTTCTGCACCAAAGTAAAAGAGAGATGTTGTAGTGGAGAGTTAGGTGAACAATGCCTCCTAGGGTCTTCCCATGGCACAGACGGTATATATATATATATATATATATATATATATATATATATATATATATATATATATATATATATATATATATATATATATATATATATATATATATCCACATAGGAGTGTTTACAATCTCACCCTTACACTCTAGGGTCCCTCTCAAGGGTATTTATATCATTGTACATGTCTCATTTTTGGCCTTACAACCTCCTAACAGGCCGGCTGGGCTTAGGTGGGGGCCACCCTTACAACAGGAGCCTCTCATGGTGAAGGGCTTCACAGTCAAAGCCATGTTGCCGAGCCATTTGGCCCCTTCGTCCCCACGGCTTGTGAACTTCTACGTTATTAGATGGAGTCTCATTGGTTGGTGTAGTCTCCGCCCGCTACTGTGGATATAGCGTTGGGCGGGTTGTCGGAGCCGTCCTTGACCATGGGGCCCTTCGGTTGTGGAGTCGAGGTTGAAGTGAAGGCTGGCTCATGCTACGGACACGTCGGGGCACGGGGTAGGTCAAACCCTGCGCCTGGTGGTGGAGAGGCGGATGCGGGGGTCTTCGCGCGGAGACGGGTTCGGAGGTAGCTCGTCGCGGAGGTACCTTCCGGGGTCACGTTAAAGAGGCGTAGTCGACACGTGACCTAGCAAATTCGCGGTCCGGAGGTGACATCTTAATGGCAGCGAAAATCACACCGACCCCTGACATGTCAGGGGGGTTGCTACAGCCGTACGCGCTGTCCCAATGCAAAGGTGCACGCGACGAGATGCGATTGGGGGGTCGTGGGCTGTCAGGCGGCCTGCCACTGCACGCTCGTTCTTTGCCGGGGTTGCGCTTCGATCAAAAGGAGCCGAACACTGGTTACCGCCGTTGTGGTTCCGATCGTAGGGGAGGTAAGAGGGCTTTATAAAGCGTTACCACCAACATGCGAGCGTTGTTCTCATTTGCTTATTTGTCGTTGCTTTGCTCTCTTTTCTCCTCACATGCTGGCTTAACCTGTCACTGCTCTTGCTCCGCTAGCCTTCTGCTTTCAAGCAAAATGGCGCACCATGAAGATCCCGCTCGCCGGCTTAGTGGGAGCGCTTCATCCAGCCAGCGCGGGTTGTCGCCGCCACCGGCTGAATACGCTTCGATGGTTCGCGAGCCGCCGTAGGTCGACAAGCGGTGGGATGCCCTGGGGAAATCGGGAGGCCACTGCTCCCGCGTGCTAAGGTGGAGTTCTCTTCAGAGGAGACGATCCAGACTCTCCTTCTGGGGAAAAAACTGGAGGACCCTGACGGAGTTCGCCTGCCTAGCCGTGATGAGACAGAGCCACACCCGGATGAGTCGGAGGCAATTGTCTTCGTTGCGTTTTTCGAGGTGAGCTCCGTATGCCCGCAGCGCTTTTCATCGGCGAGGTTCTGCGGATGTTTGGGCATTGCGAACAGAAGGCATCTACCCAGCGCGAACCTATTCGCCCTTCTTCATGATGCGCGCTGCTAGCCAAAGAAGGTTGAAGGGGGGCGATGTTGAGCTTCGGTAGTGTGAACATCGTGTTAAGATCGCAGTGCGCGAAGCACTTCCCTTTACTGGCGACACGAGGGAAATGGGAGTCCGGCTGGATGTGACAGTGGTTCTACTACCGCGTGACGAGCACCAGCGGTCTTCGGTGCCGAGGACGGCCAATATCTTTCAACACCTCGCCGGGGATAGGGCCGAATGGTGTCGACGAACAGCAGGCGCGGAGGCTTGCCGGTATCGCCCTCCGGTTCAACATGCGCGACCTCGCCGAGGAATTCACCATGTATGGGGTGGCGCCACTTTCCGGCAGGTGGAAACACAGGCGAGGTCGCACCCGGCGAGATGGTTTTCGCCCGAGCGTGTCTTCCCTTCCGGAACCCTCTGGTCCTTGTAAGTTCTTCGGCTATGGGCTGCATACGCCTCCATGCATGCCTGCGACTTTTTGTGAGTAACGCCTTGCTTTTGCATGTAGGTTCCCGACTGGAGGATGCGAAGCGCGCAGTAGTTGCGTTCCTTGGACCATACACGGCCAAGGAGCACGAGCTGCGTGAAGCCGCAACCGCCTCGGCATTCCCGTGCCAGAGTGTGTGACAACGACATCAGCCCGAGGTCGTCGTCGTGATGGTGATGGCAGGGTAGGGGCGTCTCCTTCCCGGCATAGGGGTCGATGTGATGTCGCCACATCCAGCCCGTCGGCCGCATCTCTAGTGGGCACCGTCATCGACGTAGGCCTCCACGTTCCTACCGAGCTGGGAAGCGAGCGCTAGCGCGAAGAGACGGGTGAACGTTGCTCCCGCATTCTTCAAGCCGAAGGGCATCCTAACGGAGCAGAATGTCCCAATCGACGTGATGAAGCTAGTTTTGTCCTCGTCGCTCTCAGTCATGTAGATCTGGTGGTAGCCGGAGTATGCATCCAAGAAGCTCATGAGCTCGCACCCCGCCGTAGCGTCCACCAGCTGGTCAATGCGCGGTAAGGGGTAGTCATCCTTCGGGCATGCCTTGTTGAGGGCGGTGAAGTCGATGCACATACGCCAAGCGCCGCTAGCCTTTTTACCGGACCGGATGGCCACCACTCGGTCTTGGACCTCGCGATGACTACGGCACGGAGAAGCTTCGCTACCTCCGCCTTGCCCGCTTGCTGCCGGTCAACGGGCATGCACCGGAGCCTCTGCTTAACCGGTTTGGCATCAGGGCGGACCGCTAGGTTGTGCTCGATGAGGGTGCGATCTACGCCCTTGATGTCCTCCGGGGACCATGCGAAGACGTCCGCGTTGGCCCTGAGAACCCGGAGCAGATCGTGTTCCACCTCCGGGGGAAGGCCTTCGCCGATGGACACGAATCGACCTTCAGCTTGAAGAGGTACTCTTTTAACCCCACCCTCTGGCCGGGGCTTGGGCGTCCATCCTAACACGGACGGAGTGTCTACCTCTGACTTGTCGGTGAGGACATGTATCTTACAGTGCGAGCCTCTGGCCGCGGATTCCGCACGGCGGGCGAGGTCCTGATCTCTGAAGGTGGTGATGACGCTTGTCAGGCCGGGGAGCATCATACACAAGAAGCCGTGGTGCGGGATCGCCCCGAGAGAATTGAAGGCTGGACGCCCCAGTATGGCATTGTAGGGGTGCGGGATGTTGACAACATCGAAGTTGACGTCTTCGCTCCTCGCATTGCCGACCTGGCCAAAGGAGATTTGGAGGCTTACCTAGCCCAATGCATTCATCGGCTACCCACCAAAGCCCTGCAGCGGGGTCCCTGGGGGGCTAGCTGCGTCCGGGGGATCTCCATCTGGTTGAAGGCTGCCGCGAATAAGATGTTCGCGGAGCTGCCTCTGTCGACTAGGATGCGTTTGACGTCGTATCCCGCGATGGTGGCCTTGATGACCAGGGGGTCCTGATGAGGGAACTCCACGCCCTTGGCGTCATCAGACGTGAAGGTAATTTTGCGCTGCATCCAGCCTGGTGGCGCCTATGTCGAGAACCCCTGCGAGGAGCCCCCAGAGATGTCATTTATGATGTGCCACCGGGGCTCCTCCTTCGGGTCTTGAATTTGCAGGGAGTCCTCTTGGGGGGATATGGTGAGGGGAGCTACTGCCAGGGTTCTAATCTCGCTGGCGTGTTTACGCAGCGCCGCGATGGATGCGCACGCCCGCGTGGAGTGTTCACCGTGACCATGCACCTCGCACCATATGTCGCGGCCCTGATTCTCCTGCTCTACGCGGAGCCTGTTGTCGCGGGCGCGCCCGCGCCCGCCCGGCGTCGGCGGCCACGCCCATGAGGGGTGGGGATGGCATCAGAGGTGCCTTCTATGTCGAAGACGTGGCGAGCCTTCGGGCCTCACGCCGATTGCGCTTGGGCTTGGGCTCGCCATTCAGCGCATCTTGGCGATGCACGGCATCCGTCGGGGACCTTGCTTGCGCTGGCCTTTCGGGAGTGGTCCCCTGTCCGTGGGTCTCCCTTTTACGATGATTCCTCCACCTGGCTGGCGTCAGAGTCATCGTCCCGGCGTCGCCGCATGTCCTCTTCTACCCGCGCATACTCTTCCATCTTGTCGAATAGCTTCGCAACCGTCTTGATCGGCCTGTGCGTGTTGCATTCGGCCAGTGACCCCGGGCGGAGGCCCTGTACTACTGCGTTGATAATGGTTGTCTCGTTGACGTCCTTAACCCGGCAGCGGACCTTCGTGAAATGTTTGAAGTAGTCCCAGAGCTTCTCCGAGGGCTTCTACTTAACTGCGAAGAGTTGATCTGCGTCGACACGCTCAACTAGTTCCCTTGAAAGTTGTTGTAAAGGCGGTCGCAGATCTGCTCCCACGCGTAGATAGAGTTCGGCTCTGTGGTGAAAAACTAAGAGAGTGTCACTCCCTACAGCGCTTGGGGGAGCCCCTTCACCTTGCGGTGTCGTCTCCGCCCGCAGCTTCGATGGCGGTCTTGTACACACGCACGAACTCTCGAAGGTCCATGTCGCCCTTGTACGGCTCGATGGCAGTGGGGAACTTGAAGCTCTCCGACCATGTCGATTGTTGTAGGCCCACGTGGGCTCCAGCGCTATCGCCGGTGGGGTCTGTTGTCTACTAGCCTCTTGTATGTCCCGCACGGCTCCGCGGAGGTCCCCTAGCTCCCACCGGAGCGTACCGATGGCCGCCGCCAGGCGCTCTCCATCGCTATCGCCGCTAGTCTTGTCGGCGCACCTACCGGACCGTTGGAGTCACTACGACCACGACTTGCACTCCTGGGTTGTCCGATGTGCCGGGGCGGCGGGCTTTAGGGTCGGTGGCGAGGCCAACGTGGCCGCTGGAGCTGCTCCCGCGCCGGGGGTGGGGTCGATTGTCGCGCCAGCGATGGGGTTGATCGCCACGCCGGTGGTGGTGTACATATATATCCACATGGGGAGTGTTTTACAATCTCACCCTTGCACTCTAGGGTCCCTCTCAGGGGTATTTATGTTATTGTACATGTCCCATTTTTGGGCCTTACAACCTCCTAACAGGCCGGCTGGGCTTAGGTGGTGCCACCCTTACAACACTTGGCTTATTACTCTTGGTGGTTGCTTTCACCTAGGCGGTTTGGAGGAGTCATGCCTGGTAATCTCTTCAAGAAGCTTGTGAAGAGGTCCGATGTGATTGTGAAGGTTGAAGCTCACCTACCTAGAGGGGGAAAGAGCTACCACTAATAGATTCAATGTTTGGCTTAATTCGTGGAGCCGATCCAATTCGTTTGGGTTTACCTCAATGTAGATTATGAGAGATTGATAAGTCTTCGAATACCATGGTAAAAAGATTGTCTATCATTGTGGTTTGCTCTCTTGTGTTCTATATTCTTGTAATTTATATTCTTAGAATTGAATTGCTTGCTTGTCCCTAGGATTGCAAACCATAACATAGGCTTACATTGTTTGTGCACTTAGTGTGACAAGTTGATTTAAGCCTTAATTGTGTAAAACAATTTTGAGTTATGCTTCTGCATATAAGCCAAATAGAATTTTAAAACCCCTATTCATCTCCCTCTAGTCAACCTCCTCGATTTACATGTATCAGAGTTTGATCTCTCATTTAATAGACTTCACCACCTAGAGAGAATTGGATGGCCACTATTGATATAGTGTACATTGGTAAGACACCTATATTTGATGAATTAAATTATGCTCATTGGAAGATCCACATGCCATGAGCCCAAAACATGGCGAATTGTAGATGTGGATTTTTCTCCTCCAATGGATCTTCTAGCTCCAACAAATGAGAAAGAGAAGAGCTTACATCTCGACGCTCAAGTAATTAATACCTTATTTATTGCTTTGAGTGTAGATGTGTTTAATGATGTATTCGATCTCAAGAGTGCTCATGATATGTCAATCCAACTTCAAAACCATTATGAAAGGTTCACCTCAACCAATAATGATTGTAATGAACGATGAATGTCGGAAGAAAAAAGCTCAACTTCTTACACCAATGGTTAGGAGCCCACAACCCATCCGCGTCACCTTATTGTTTTATGGCTAAAGGTAAAAATGAGCTAAATGATGATGAGCCCTCATATGATGAATTAATGGATATGCATCCGATCAGATACTAACCTTGCTTCCAAAATCCGTTGATGCATCTGATCAGATACTGATGTTGCTTTCCGAATCTAGTCCAGATGAAATCTGGTTTTGGATTGGGTGGGAAGTATCCACACTGATTTCACCCTTAACCGAGGGTGACACCGATGGGGGTGGTGGCTGATGGCAGTGGCATGGTCGGTATTATCGGAAGGTGGAGAGGCTAGGAGAGTCATGATAGGAAGTAGGACGGGGTGGGGGACTCAAGTTATGCATCCTTGTATCTTGTATGGCACCAAACTGGAAAAGGTCTTGAATCGAGTTGAAAATTTTATTTTTTGTTTTTACAGGGGAATGAGGGGTGTCGAGGGGAAGAGGCGAGGCTAGCCGATGCGGTGGGGTGGCGCCACTTATCCTCAAGCTCGGTCATGGCATTAGGCGTGATTTGGGCTTCCGTGAGCTCTACGTGGCAATGATAGGAGTGTCTGCAAGGGAACAAGTTTACAAGCGACAATAAACTAGAGGTACTCAATCTTCATCAATACCTTTAGCTTAATCACGTAGCCCATTTGTAGTCAATCTTCATCATCGAGACCTAACCAACACTTGCTTCACAAAATATTAGTCCCGATGATTAGGTTGCCATTAACCAACCAAACTCGAATATATGGACTAGATGCTCACAAACATTTGCCTAAAAAATTCTTCTTCCTACATGAATTTAAAAAATTTCAACTTCAACAACCCAAATTTGAAAAAAAAATCAACTTCAACACCAATTCCCCTTAACTCCCAACTCAAATTCCCCCTTTCAAACAAAATTCAAAAAACTCAAATTTCAACTTGAATTGCCTGAAACATCAAACCCAAAAATTTCACCTTTCAAGTCAATTTTGAAATTTTCATCACATTCAAAAACTTTTGCTGTAAGGGTGGCCCCCACCTAAGCCCAGGCGGCATGTTAGAAGGTTGTAAGGCCCAAAATGAGACATGTACAATGACATAAATACCCCTGAGAGGGACCCTAGAGTGTAAGGGTGAGATTGTAAAACACTCCCTATGTGGATATATATATGTACTGTACAGGCCATGGGGAGGACCCTAAGCATTGTTCACCTAACTCTCCACTACGACATCTCTCTTTTCTGTTTGGTCTGTAACCACAACAACTTTCAAATCGAGGAACTTGACTTTAACTTGGCAAGAATGCAAACTTTCAAATTGCCTCACATCAAGCTGTTGGCACTGCTTTTATACATATTTCATATGTTTTTCTAAGTGGTTCTACAACTATCTCTTGGAGTTCTATAAAACAATCAATTGTCACCACATCAACTAAACATGTTGATATTGTTGCACTATATGAGATGACTAGAGAGTGTGTATGGCTTAGAAGACTAATTCATCATATCCAAAAGTCTTGTGGTATAGAGGTGGATAAGACTCCCACAATTCTCTATGAGGATAATGCAACTTATATTACACAGATGAAGAATAGCTATGTCAAGATGCATATGACAAAGCATATACCCCCTAAATATTTCTACCCATATGAACAACAAGAAAATGGGAATATAAAAATACAGAAAAACCAAACAAGTGAAAATCTTACGGAATTGTTTACCAAGGCATTACAAGGACCAAGTTTTCAGAAACGTGCCCATGGTATTGGTATGAGAAGACACAAAGAGTTGTTCTCTTTAGGGGGTGATATATGATCTTCATATATGCTCATCATTGGAATGAACAAATGTTGTACTCTTTTCCCTTGTTTGAGTTATTGTCCCAATGGGTTTTTTCAATCGAATGTTTTTAATGAGGTAGCATGTGTAATTGTAAGAACACGAGCTATATACTATTTTCTTCTTACCGTTTTTTCCACTGGGTTTTCGGGAGGAGTTTTTAATGGGGCATGAGCATGGCGTTGGCAAAGTGTCTAAGGGGGAGTCAGCTGTCTGAGGCCCGATTATGGGGCATGAGGCCCATTAACTAGTTCAGTATCATATTGCTTACTGAATCATGAAAGGGACCTCCTCTGCCTATATAAAGGGGGCAAGGGGCTCTCATTCTACACATAAGTCTACCGACAGAAAGATCAATAAAGAGATAAGTCTGGCACTACATCTTTGTGTTTTTGTTTACTTTTAATTCTTGTTATTGAGTTAGAGAGCTTCAATCGTTGGCAACGTGACATCAGTCATACAACACCAATTTTAACTTATTGACATTTTTACACAATCCACAAGGGAGTTTCCTATGCAAAGACGAGTACATAACCAACTTTGTGCATGATATGGAAACCTTCAAGTTTCAAGAGACATCCTGTGCACAAGGAAGTTTCTATCTGCATGCATGCATGTTTTCTCCAATTGGCTTTGCTGAGAAACTAATGTCATCAATCAATTTGTGCCTAGACAATTAATTAAAAGCAATGATTTTTTTACATAATCTAAGTCTCCTATATTTATAGTGAAACTATGGATAGAGTCCTACAGAGAAACTAGTGTTTTACAATGAGCACACATGTCCTTCTAGGATAAAAACTCAGCCAATCCCGATTAATCTCCTGCATGCATGTTAACACTCCAACGGTCTAGCCTGTGCATGATACAACAAAGTTGGTTTGTGCCAGGGATGCTTACCTGTGGGTCCATGGCTGAGGATCAGGATGATGTGCCTGAAGTCCAAGGGTTCCATCACTGAGAGCGCGCCAGGCAGGTAAAGAATGTGGGGGTTCCCAAAGGAAGAAAACATAGAGGAGGAGGATGTCAACGCCTCAAAAAGATTCATTTTCATATTCTAAGATCAAATGTTTATATATTTCACCGTGAGTATCTGAAATCTATTTGAACCATCGTGTTGTTTTGTGATAAGATGAACAAAATAAGATTCATATAGCATATATTTCAACTTCAGTTAGCATTTGTTTATTCCAATTGTTCTAGTAGTATCATTGATTTTGTGCTGGTAGTATGTGTCCTTTTGTTTCGGCAGCATGTTTCATATTGTTCCGGTATTATGTTGATTTTGTTCTGGTGGTATGTATTCTTTTTTGAACAAAGTCCTTTGTAATACCCCGGAAATTGTTTAATTAATTGTTTAATTAATAGAGAGAGGGACTTTTATGAAATAATTAAATTTATAAGAGTTTTGAGGGTTTTATGAAAATTTAAGACAACCTGGGCCTAGGCCTTGGCCTGGTGGGTTTTCTTGGCCCAAGAGGGAGGGAGGCCACCTCTTAAAACCCTAGGCAGCCCCCACCCCTGCGCCCACCCCGCGCCTCCACCCAGCCGCCGCCGCCCGTGCTGCCCGACGCCTTCTTCCGGTGCGCCGTCGTCGTCTTCATCGTCGTCGTCTCCTCCCCGGCGCCGCCGCCGACGTTCGTCGCTATACCGCGTGGATCCGGAGGAAAGAGAGGAGGAGATCGCGGGCGTGTTCGTCGCCGTGTTCGTCGTGTTCGTCGACGTGTTCGTCGTCGTGTCGTCAAGGGTAATCCCTGGTAGTCTCTAGATTGGTTTTTAATCGAGTTAGATTCGTCGGTTTTTTGGGCTGCTGGGATAGTAGTTGTTTCTCGGCAGTTTTGATCTAGTTTTGTCGGGATTCAGGTCTGGACCCCTTCTAGAAAGTTGTAGAGGGTTTGATTATCTTTCCAGGGAGTACAAGAACACATTATTTGGATCTGTGTAGCAAAAGTTATGAATTTTCTAGTGCGACTGTTCTGCAGATCGGGGTAGTTCTGGACAGAGTTTAGTAGATCGGTTTGTGCGACGGAAATAGTTGCGATTCAGGAGTCCTTAAAATTGAGAAAGTTGTAGATAAGTTTCTTACCTTTCAATAGAGGTAAAGAAGTCCGGATTCAATTTCTGGGCGAAAGTTATGCCTGTTTTAGTGCGCTGTCCAGAGAGTCCGACGTGAATTTGGATGCTTTAGAAAAGGGTTTGGATCGGCTAGTTAATGGCAGAATCAGAGAGTCTCCCAACAAGTTTTGTAGATAATTTAATTATCTTTCCAGAGAGTCCAAGAACGCTTAAGTTGGAGTTACGTCTTGAAAGTTATGATTTTTGGAAGTCGGTTTGTCTGTGGTTGGGCAGATTTGGCCGATGGGAGTTGGGATTTAATTGAGATAAATTGTTGGGTTAATTGGGGTTGCTGTTATTTTATATCTAGAAACCTGCTACTGTCATGTTGGTAATTATTAATTAAATATTCAGGAGAAGAGCGGATTCCGGGGGTTGTGCCTTCTACGTGTTCTTCATTTTCTCGCGGTTGAGGCAAGTATATTTGTGATGTGAAAATCTGTGTGTTTATGGATTTGTTGAATTGTTTGGATGATGGTTGAATCATGATTGTTTAAATTGTGAGTATGAGTAAGTGATGAATTGAGAATGCTATTTATGTTACATTTACATTATGGTATTTATGAGATTGGTTGATGCGTAGTATGGTGAATGCTCGTTATCTTTTGATACATTCACATATATACATCATATTGAGAATTGTTGAAGTCTTGATCATGCGTTGATCAAGCATCGAGGTCCCCACACTTGCGGAGTGTGGGCAATTGGTCCCTGCACCGAGGGTAGTGCATGAGTGTGCATTGACGGATGCACACTCCGCGTCACCGGTAAAATGCGAAAGAGATGAGAAAGAGGAGCTTTTGATCATAATGCATAGCATGAAATTCATATGTAAAATGTTTAACTTGAGAGTTAATGTTCATGCTTGCATTTGTTACGATTATACTTGTGAGTCATTGGACTCACTCTTCTCGTTGTTTTGTTGTTGTTGTTTGTTTATTTTAGGTACCTTCACGAGGTCGATGCATGGGAATAAAGAGGATTAGTATTGTTGCACTTGCACGAAATATTCACCATGGAGAAGATAGAGAACTCTAATTATTATTTGTTGATTAGTTCAAGTGGTATTTGATTATGACCTTGATTAAGATGTAATAATGGATTAGAACTTCTTCATATTGCTTTCGTGCTTTACTTAAGTTTTATAGATGTTTCGCTTAGTAGCCAAATTACTTTGCTTGCAGTTATTCATACCTTTTGATAATATTGTTAGAACTTCATTTTTATCAATAAACAAAGGAGGCTCTGCCGAAATTTTATAGAATGCCTTAGCATAGTTTTATTATGTTGTTAGTTTGGTAGCATTTCAGGCCATTGTTTGGCTGGGGTGTTACATCCTTATGACCTCTCTCCAGTCCAATTTTCCTTAGAACAATTTAGTTCCACTCTCATCGCAATTCAATCAAACCATCATAACAACTCAATTTAAACATCAGAGCAATTCAATTCCACGCTTAGGAACAATTCAACCTAAGCATCGGAATAGTTCGATTTCATGCTCGGAGTAATTCAATTTAACCCTCGAAAAAATCCGATCCATGCTCAGAATAATTCAATTTAACTCTCAGAACAATTCAATTTGTTAAGAGAGTGTGTTTTCATTTTTATTTAAGTAGTTTGACTAAATTTGTTCCAGCAATATCTATGATTTTGTTCCTAGTATGTCTAATTTGTTGCGAAAAAAGTTATCAAATGGAAAAAAATATATATTCAACATTTTATGGATACTAGTTGAGTGCCCGTGCTTTGCTACGAAACTCAAACTTCACCATAAATAGTATACATACATGTTATGTGCATTCGTTTTATGAAGCATATAAAATATGTTGCATTATTGAGCTCCTTGTGTATAGTTCAAAGCGCATATGTTGTTGCAATATTCATCAACTACTCTTATGTTAGTAGAAAGTCCACGTGTTGTTGCTGCATTCATTTGACTACTACTGAGTGCTAACAATGTCATGAGTCATGACACTCTTTTTATGGCACAAATAGGCTCCATTGGTTGGTAGTACAAATTCTTTAGTTATTTCCATATCCCTTTCACTGGTTTACTAATGCTTAGTTTTAGATTAACAACTAATGAATATTATTTCATTTTTTTAATTCTCTTTTCATTCTTTTGAAAATCTTCAAGTACAAGGATGGATATTAGGAGTAGTTAAGCCCATTTTTCAGCCATTTCACCAAGTAATTAAGTTTGAAATTAAAAACAAGTGACGAATGTGAAACTCACATAAAGAAGAAATGACAGAAAGGAAATAAAATTACAAGGTGAAGCATAAGGGCTGAAGTGCATATATAACAAATGACAACTGGTTTTTTAAAAAATGACAACTAAATAAGTAGTTATTCTGGAATATGTAGCCAACGTGATTCCTACACCACCTGAACATGGATGTGCTATTTGTGCGTAATCTTGGATCAATAACTCAGCTAATTAAGTGAGTAGAAAGAACATCCATATGCTAAATGAGTCTCACCGATGAAGCTAATTGAACTGGCCAGAAGTATGTTGTTCCTACTCCAGTCACCACCTTTTGCTTGAGCTACATTATATGTAGCACATCGATCGAAGAAAATAACTCCCTGCATGAAGAAACAAAACTGCAGGTTTAAAAAACAAGCATTAGTTGATTAATTGATTAAGATTATTTAATTGTTTGTGCTAGCTAAGGAACTATCAAAAATTAACAAAAGCTGAGAATAGAAATCGAGTAGAACATTTGAGTAGTTAGAACCCAAAGGATGCCTGTTGAGAGCTAGCACTACACTGTGGCCGGTGAACACTGTGTGCACACCGCAGCTTCCAAGCCCAAGCTCCAGCTATGTGTCACACCATTGCATCGGTATCAAAGTTGTGCCTTGCCCTATCCACCCTTCTTCTCTTGTCTGGTCAACCGACACAAAGACGACACCATTGCCATTGGTGAACACCCATGGGCCGTGGACCTCCCTTCGATTAGTCAACCCGCTGGCCCACAACCGCAACAACCAGTTTGCATCTCGACTGCATGATCCATTCAACTCAGACCTACGACATCATTGCCGACTGCATGCCGCCACCTCAAATTTAGAACACCGCTGCTCACCTTCGACCGCCGCCGAGGACCATGGATGCGGCGTCAAGGAATGCTTCTGCGCGTATGGTGGCCTTCACCGTTTGATGCACTAGCCATGCACCCTTGCCTCCTCCGTATCATGCACTATTACCCCACGAGCCCTAATCTGCCATCGCTGGACCACGATCCTGTGTGGTTGCGTTGTCCACACCAGATTGGACTGCAATGAATCATCAAATGAAGGGAGGGAGGTAAAGATCAACATGTGAGGGAAGGGGAGATATGTCATATGTGATGGCCATTGGGATTGGGAGGAAATTGTGATGGGATGTGCGATTGCATGAGAAAGAGAGAAAGAAGCGTGGCAGGGGCCATACAACTGGTGGGGGCTGTACAACGAGCGAGGACCACACAACGTAGTTTTTCATCGCTCGAGACGTGGGACACCAATTGTCGAGAACAAGATGGTGGCGAGGCATCTCCGCTCGAAGGGACAGAGGAACTTGCAGACTCAGGTGAGCGGTTGCCGAGAACGCGGACTCACGCAGGTAAAAGTTGGGTCGCAAATTTGTTAGGTGTGGTGGGAGGAGAGGGGAGAACGCACTGCCGCCACCACTCACCAACGTCTTCTAGATAACATTGTGGGTAATTATTTCTAATTTTAAATGATACTTTTTATAGAGAGAATAGACGATGATCACTAACTCTTATTTTTATAATAGTAAAGATCATCACAAAGAACACAATGGTTTCCCAGACGACCCTGCTATGCATACGATCTTTCTCGTACAATGTGTTGCGACGAAGCAAATGTGGGTAAGCTCTCCTGTGCTAGTAGTTATCGAGGAAGTTTGCTCAAAAGTCATCGTCGCCCACGACAAGCAAGATGCACTCACCACAATGGTAGGCGCTCGACACGCCTCCGCCTGGGAGGGCAAGATAGATCCGACCACTCCGCACTTTCTTCATCAAGCAAAGCAGCAAGAATCGACAAAGCGACCATTGTAGTGCGGGAAGCAGCGGCGGCGTGGTGACCACCACGGTGAGGTCCACCATGCCAGTCTTCTCCAAAGGCCTCTTGATGACCCACAATCGTGTGAGCCGTTTTGTCATCGATCACCACTACCGCCTCCATGGATTGAGACAGAACTTGGTTTGGTGTAGTCGTATAGATAAGTCTCGTCATTTAGCTAGGGCCACAGGTCAGCTTGGTGGATGTAGGAGGCGCTCTCTCTCGTATCGCATGGGTTGTTGCTTCATCGTACGATAAAAGTAGTACATTTAGAATTTTCCTTACACGAATCTCGAATTACTTGCTTAGTTTAGAAGTGTTGGACCTGATGTAGCAATTAGGGAGGTGAATAATATCTTTAAATTTAATCTATCAAATGGTATTTTAAAACTTCCACTCCACTAGTTAGAAATATCATATTTGCTTACCAACAAAACTCACAAAAATACGGAAGCAAATAGAAGTCAACTCTATTGGACCTGTTGGATTGCTACGAGAGAGAGGTTGGACCAGCCGAGCAGTTTGACACCACCAGAGATGACCTATTTGACTGGCCTCTTGTTTGACAGTAGGTCTAGAGGCGGTCAGTAGTACCCTATTTCGAAATGAAAATCAGCCTAAGCCAAAACAAAAATAGTGCAATTTTCAAAATGTGTATCCAAATAATTTAAAACTTTGCACATAGCTTGCTAAAAATCTCAAAACCTAATCCATCTAATGATCGCATAGATCTTGATTAAAGGTCTAACTTTTCTCAAGGTAAGCAATGTTGCACCAAACCGGGCAAAACTCAAGAACATAATATAAGACTTGCTTGTGGGTTAAGAGTAGCCAAGATGGTTGTAGATGAGTTCCCACATATCACAACAAGTAAGAGCACCCAAAAATTCGAAGCCAAAATCATATAAATAAAAGATATCGCTAGAAAGGCTCCAAATCGAATCAAATTGAACAGCCTTCAAGATTTTACTATAGCTAGTCCTTGTAATATCCCGAACGTCGTTACGGTATAAGATTTTAAGTCAATCGCGGAATCGACGGTTTTTTCAAATCATGGAAGGAAAAATATAAATTGTAGAACATTGTAAAATAAATTAAAACAATTAATTTGAATGTTTTGGGCTGTCCGGAGGGTGGGCGGCCGCTTTGGGCCAGCCAAACCCAAATGGGGCCCGTACCCTTCCAAACCCTAGCACCCTCTTTATAAACCCTCCTTGGCCCTCCCTCTTTTCCACCCCAAACCAGCCTCCACCACCCCTTGGGCGCCTCCCCCTCCCCCCCAAGTGCCCCAAGTGCTGCTGCCATTGGAGGAGAAGAAAAGAGAAGGAAGGAGAAGAAGAAGGAGAAGAAGGAGAAGAAGAAGAAGGAGAAGGAAGAAGAAGAAGGGAAAAATCTTGGGGAAAATTTCTTCATCTAGGTAATCCATCCCCATCCCAATCCTCTGTTTATTGGTTTTATTAGGGTTCTTGGCACGATATTCATGGATAGATATTAGATCAATCACCCGATTAGAATTTTGCCGCGATTGGTTTTAGATCTATTCGCGCAGCGCCGGTTGTCTCTCCGTTTTGGGCTAGAAATAGATTTTTCCTGAGGGTCTCCCCAAAAGGAAAAGTGTAGAGGACGTCCAGATCTAGCTACTGTATTTTTTTCAATTTTGTTCACCAAGGGATCTGGGAGATGCGGGGTCGCCAAACTCGCTGATTTGCAGGCGGCCAGATCTGCGCAGCCGACGGTAAACCGTAGTTTAAAATTATAAAACGATTTTTCCTGCGGGTCTTCCCAAAAGGAAAGTTGTATATTACTTCCATATCTACCTCCTTTATTTTTTTCAAAATTTTATACCACGGGATCTAGGAGAAACAGTGACGGAATTAACGCTGTCCGGCAGGCAGTCGGGTTGTTACAGACCGACTGTAATTCGGTGTTTAAAATAGTAGATGATTTTTCTGGCCTTGGCCGTAGTTGGGAAAATGTAGATAATTTAGAGATCTAGCTCCTGTAAAATTTTGGTAATCTTTAGACCTCTGTGCTGTCGGGGCTGCGCATTTGAATGCGGCTGCCCAAATCTGCAGAGCAGAGCATGTCCTCTGTTTTGGGCATTTAATTACTCCTAGCTATGATTAAAATAAAAATAGGTGTTCTCCATGAAAAATGTAGATATTTAAGTCATGAAACCAGAGAGGTATTATTTGCTATTTTTTCGATGTATATATTTAAAGATACAAAATTAAGAAGCAGCTCTGCTGCAGAGACTAGAATGCAGATTTGTGAGCGGAGAGGAGTTTTCGTGGGTTCGGGTCTCTAGTGTTGATTTATGTTTTTATGTCGTGTTTGTATGCTGTGATGGAGTGCTGAGAGGTGTCTTATGTCTTGTCCCTGAGCGCCCTTGACTTTTGTTGTTCGTCGCTTCATCGGATTGAGGCAAGTAAACGTAGCGGTGGTTGCTACCGTTTAACCTGCTGTTCATATTACATTCAGTTTACATTATTATCATAATTTGATACAATTGCCATGATTGCATGATATTTTAATTGTGAAATTCTTGCTTAATGTTAATATGTTGATCATGAAATTAGTATGTGGTGGATGTGATTATGTTGAGAGCATGATAATGCTCCTTGCGGATGAACTAATGTGATTAATGAATTTTCATATCATTCAATCATTCATGTCATATCATGTCCTTTGTATGTGGATGTCGCCGCTTATAGCCGCGACCGTACCGGTACAGCGTCGTATATTGCCGTAATACGACGCACCTCTTCGCCCGCGGGAAGCATTCGTATATTGCCGAAATACGATGCATCGCACTTCCTGCCCTGGCAAGAGTAATGTGGAGCATAGCATGAGCATTCATATGCATTCATATGCATTGCATTGTGGAATGATCATTTGCATACATATGCAATATAACGTGGTGAAATTATTTTGTGGAATGTACAACTTTATAGTTGTAATGTGGAATTGGCTCTTGTGAGCTATTGATGAAATGAAGGTTGTGGTTGTGGTCCTGGAATGTGGTTCGTCCCTTGTGTGATTGTGATGGTGGCTTGAAACTCTTTTCTCTTGTTTTAATTGTTTTTAGTAATTGTGGATACGAGAAGTAATATAATATTGAAGTAAGTCATGCATATGTTTTATTGCCTTTGGTAGTGGTAGTGGTTGAGGATTTAAAGTAGTCAATCATGAATTAATTGTTAATGTTTTACCGTCATTGATAGTGAATTGAGGTCGTGAATATATATCGTTGTTAATTATAGAAGATTAAATGTTGTTGATTAATCTATTGTGGCTTGTGGAGGAATAAATGTTTCTTTTGCATTTAATACTGGTATAAACTGATTGCATTCATATGCTAATTAAATCTGAAATTTAAGAGGTATGATTCATGAAAGTTTATGGTGGTGTAATATTTATGAACATAAATTGTAATTGTGGATGTATGAAATTATAATGATGATGTTTAAATTGCTTGTAGTTTGAATAACTTGTTAAGCAGTTTGCTTGCTGAGATTTTTATCTCACTCTTGCTTCCCCTCCCTACTGTGGACTTTGAGCATGCATTGGGAAGGGTAGAGCAGCTCATACGAGATGCACTTGTATTATAATCTTAATGCTGAAATAAAGTTGAAAGAAATCTAGTCTTTGTTTAGCTATCTTATTGACAAATGTTTCTTCTTAGCAATATTAAATTTGTGTAACATTCCTATAGATATTTTGTTATAGTTGATTATGATTATTGAATTGTTATTATTCTGTTTTTCCTTAGTTGTTTACGCTTCCGCTTATACTATCTTGCTTAGTACTGTTGCTAGTTTATTTTATTTTTTATAGATTGACTAGTCAGAGTAGTATTAGTGGCATCCCGGGCATTGTGGGTCCTGGGGTGTTACAGTCCTTGAATGAATGAAATATTATACTCATGACACATCTTCATCACTTACACATCATTGAAACCCAGAAAGTTCAAGAAGGAAGGAGAGAGGACAAAACACGAACCAAAATAAAAGTGCAAAATCAACAAGAGCAAGAACACACAATGTAGGATGAACAAGATTAATCTATTGTAACCTAGTCTATGGTAATCTACTACTTCGCAAGCAATCTCTATGCCAACAATATGTAGGTTCACCAATGATTCACACATCAGTAAGTCTCTCTATGTCGGTTCCCTCGACCACGCCTCATTTGCACCAACCACACCATTCGATGAACCGTTGCTTAAGCATTCCCTTCGACATTTCTAGTCTTCCATGTGTCTTGCTTAAGTTCAACCATTCTGACCTACTTCCTTGACTATACCTTAACTCATCCCCAAGCCTAGTCTCGGTCCACGTCGTTGACTATGGTTGTCTCCAAGCTTCCTACACATAAAAGACCAACAAATCATTTTCGAACATAAGTTCTTCATAATTTGACTCATGTTAGTCCAACATACTTCATGCACTATGAATGTAATGACCGAGGGATCTAAAACTCAACACATGACCATTACTCACAAATAACCAAAACCCCTCAGATACTTTCTAACAAAATCGGCCTGACCGCCATTGAGTGACGGTCGGACCAATCGCCCCAAAAACATCTATCTGGATAAAGCAACTACCAGTGTCTTCGAATTTGTTTAAGGTCGGCTTGTTGATAGACGCAACCGGTCGGTGGGAAGATCAATGTCATGCATACATATATAAATTAATAGGTATGAAATAATTATTGTAAGATTGGCAAATCTGAGGATCATTGGTCTTTACAGAATCGAGAAGTAGTTGCATGTTGTGACAAACATAGAATCCACAGTGTTGTATGGCTACTTTGGCACCGCAAAATAGAATTTATTAGTTTGAAAGTCATTACTACGAAGGCTATACATGATTAATATGTACCAGTGAATACCGAGAAATATAGATCATGTCACAAGGCGTTGCTCCCTAACTCGGATTTTCGTACCTCTGCAATGCACGCGGGGAACAACCTACGTGATTCCTAAAAAGTTAGTTTTAGTCATTAGGAAGAAATGAAAGACTACAATAGAGTTATCTATGGAAGAACTACCAACGTGATTCCAAAATGTTAGCCTTAGTCATTAGAAAGGAATGAAAGATTATAATAGGGTTAGGAGGTGCTCTATCAGGATGACCAACGGCTCATCTAGCACAAATTTCTGGGCCAATAGCACGTAGGGGATATCATCATCGGTCTTCTTCGGTTTGCCCTTGCCGCCTCGATTGTAGGTCGACTTTACGATGGTCGTAGGGCATAAGATGTAGATGCACCGCACCCTTGCAGCGTCGATGCGGTAGCTCCGGTGCGGATAGCCCCCATGGACTTGGAACCGGTGTAGGTAGCTTTGGTACAAATAGCCCCTGTGGACTTGGCACTAGTGCAGATAGCTCCTGCGGACTTGGTATCAGTGTAGATAGCTCGAATGGACTTAGCACCAATGTAGATAGCTCGAGTGGACTTGGCACCAGTGCAAGAGCCTCCAAGCAGATGTCCTTCTTGGGGCACTAGATGAATGTTCCAATGGTTTGATCTAGATTCACGACCTCGTCATTTGGGGGCATCTGCAGTGGGATGACCTTGAAATTGTCATGAATACCGTCCATATTTACTTTTGCGAAACCTGGCTCTAGAGTTACACCATGCACCAAGACCCTGGGACTGGATGGATATGTCTGGCCCCAAGCGGCATGCAGGGCAACAAAAACATATCTTACTTGGAGCTTGCACTTCGTAGCCACCTACATAACAATATAAAATTAGCCACTTCAATAGGCCTAGCAATGAATCAAGTATTCCAGAGATAATAATTATTACCAGGATGTCATTGATAGGAAATTTGTGGTCATTTTCTGAGGTAGGGTTGGATGCACAGGTACTCCAACGGTTGAGGGGCTAGCTAGCACAGGAGCGATGGGGCTTCCTACTAATTTTTCCTATACCTTTCCATCTAATCTCTGACATACTTTTGTATCTCATCTCTAAGGGATGTCGTAGTGTCCTCTCGTAGCCATGCCTCGCGTTCAGCTTTGGCTCTCTTCCTACTCCGGTACGCTTTGGAGTCCTATGAGAAATCATGTTTCCAAAGAATATAAAGACCAAGGCTCCTTGTTTCCTATGGCCACAGAGAGTATATCTCTATCCCTGACTGTTTGGAATGAGCCTTCGGAAGATTCTACACTCATCGCTTCCTACAAGAGCCCGACATATCATTTCACTTCCTATGAACTTATGGAGTAATTACAAACTAGGTAGTTCGATGTCTTACCAGGCGGGACACTTCCTCTTCTGAGGGGTTTCAAGCGTGCTCACCAGAGATCCTGACAAATGGCGGGGAGGTATCCCGTAGGATTGCCTACTTGTCCTCCTTTCTCCATTGCGGGATTTTACCCACATACGCAGTGGTGCCGAGTCTGTGGGGGATGCGTGTTTTTTTGCCTGGAGAGCCCTATACACCAAACTTTCACTCCTAAAATTATCTATCATCTTCATCACCACAAACTTTTGCCATTGTGGTTCTAAGAATGGATACTTATGGAAGTACGTTAGATCCTTCTTCATGTATTACTTGACAAGCAGGCTCTTGAAATTCTTCCACGCTTTGCACGCCGCTAGCAATGCATGTCGTCGCACGGAGGTCTAGTGTTCTTAAACTTCTGTCACCAGCTCACTTTTTCGAACTTGGATCATGTTCTTCCATGAATCGAATTTGATCTCAATCCGTTCCCGTGCAACTATTCCGACCAGTTTGCGGAATGCAGACACTGCTCAACGAGGATTGGAAGGGGTCCCAGATGCATCGACATCTATGATGGTAAATCGGCCCTCGGGCCTTTTCAATAGTTCTCTTCCTTTTCAGGATTTTCCAAAGAACGGTGCATCACACGCATCCGGTGACGATAACGAAGCATGAGTGGACGACATCTTCAAAATATGATAGAAGTAAGTAATTCTTGAGGCAATTCTTAGTGAATTTGGAATAATTCCAGTAACAAATGTATGACATGAGTATTAAATAAACATCTCTTGCTACAAATGGACTACCCAGGTCATAAAAATAGGAATTATGCTTAATAGAGCAAGTAAGTGGGCTACAATGAACTGCATAATGCACAGATTGATTTAATTGATATGCTCTCAAGTGTTGGGATGCACATACTAGAAGTAGGGCCTCCTCGCCACAAGAGTCTAACATAATTACTTATTTATGTGACAATTTCTCTAATCAGTCAGGCCTTGAACTTAGACTACGTTATCAAATATCTAAAGATAAGCAGCAGTAAACTTAACAATAAACTACAAACAAATATCAAAACTATTTACTCAAGTAAATTGCTCTAACAGAGATGTTCAGATATATGACATACTGACCGAAAACACGTCTAGTAAGAATCAGCGTGTAAAGGTAATCACTCAGCTCAAAGCTTGACTCAATATCACAAATTGTCACATAAGAATTTCACGTTGACCAAATTGTTCATTGAGCTAGCACTTACGAGTTTCAGAGATAATAGAACTGATATTAATTAGCATGGCAAATTGAGCATGATGGTAAATATCAAAGTATAGAAAAAACTCATAGCCACAATGGCAATCTAAGCCACTAAGTTGACGATTTGGGGAAGGAGGGCCGCCGAAGTCGTGAGAGGCGGTGATAGGCTCAGGGGAGGCTACATCAGGCTCCGCGGAGGCGATGTGCTCGGGGGAAGAGTGCTGCTGAAGTCGGGGGAGGAGGAGGAGGGCGATGAGTTCAGGGGAGGCGGTGACAGTCTTGGGAGAGGTAGCGTTGGGTTGCGGGGAGGCTGCGCGGCCTTGGGGAGGAGGAGGAGGGCGATGGGCTCGGAGAAGGCGGTGTGCTCGGGGTAGGACTGCCGCTGGAATCAAGGGAGGAGGGCGATGGGCTCGGGGGAGGTAGCGGTATTAGTGGGGAGTAGCGTTAGTACAGTGGAGAAAACCCTAGTAATACATATATATAGGGGAATAATCATGGACGGTTCTAGTTAAAAACTGTCTGTGATGTTCATCATCACAGACAGTTCTAAAGTAAAATCGTCTATAATAACAAAACATCATAGATGGTTTTAATTTATAACCATCTGTGATAATAAATATCACAGACGGTTTTAATTTTTGAGTTTCCATTGTTTGCATATTTCCTTGTATGACATTTCTGATATTGATTTTGTTTTCAAATTTTTCGAAAACCTCAACCAAAATTTAAGAAGCATTACAAAAATCCAAACTCAAATAAAATATATTGCAAAAATAATTCAAAAACTTCATATTTTCAAATTTCAAATTTCCGGGATGTTACAACAAAGAACCTTCTTAACTTTGTAGGTGGTTTTGGGCAACTTGTTTCTCTCTAGAAGCATGTCCGCTAAAAAACTTAACAGCGCCATGAAACTCTTGTTAGACCAACCATTGCTTGCCTTCAATTTCAGCAGTTCAAGTACAGCTGACAACCTCGTGTACTTGGATTTGTAGCCCATGAACAAAGGTTTTTTAAAGTCCTCCATCAAGCCCCAGCATTTAATATACTCTCTCTATCATCACAGTTCCCTTCCACATCGTGAAGCATCTAATCTAGATTATCATCATGCAACCTATCCAAATTGGAACCACAACCTACATTATCCGGGGGTATATCATTAATTTCATCGGCTATATCATTATTACTATGTTTCTATGTAATCTGCTCTTCACCATGACTGGTTTAACATGCATATCCCTTTTTGAAATGCTTTCGAATCAAGTGTGCTTCAATCTACGCTCAGTTCTTAAACATCTTTAGATTCTCGCAGTCAATGCATGGACAATACATATATTTCACCCCCCTTATTCAACATATCCTCCTCAGCAGTTCTTGTAAAAGCAGACACGATATTAATGTACTCTTCACTTACACAGTTCGCAGCATACATCATCCAGCTTTGATTCTACGTTACACATATAACAAATTAGTTTCTTCTGATTCTGATGTAACAAACAATTCCTATGAGATATCAGAACCCCCATTTATATGATTTAAGGATACATAAAGCATATTTTTTACTTTAAACTATACTTGTGACCTTAGAACACTAATAGGTCATATTTTAGATTTTTATTTTAATAAGTAAAATAAGTCAATTAATTCATTAAGGTTACGTTTATACCATGTATCAATGGCCAATTCTCAGTGGAAGGTTACATCGGAACAATTATTATTTATTTCAAGCTATTTCGACTCTTCCTTAATCTTCAAAAATAAATAAATTCCTATATATATATATATATATATATATATATGATCTAAAGTAGCTATATGTAGCAAAACTAATTAATTAAATTGAATTAAATGCAGTAGGCTATGAATTGATTAAACCCTAAACCCTAGACCCCATGTTAGATGTAAATAATCTTCTCTATACATCATGCTAGCTAGATCTAAACCATCTTCAATTCTCCTTTCACCAAAAACTAGATCTAAATTATAACATAATTAGGAACAAATTACTAACCATAGGTAATCAAGAAATGAATAGATCTACAATCACTCTTGCCAAATAATCTCCTTGCACCAATGGCCGCCTCAAAGCCCTGCTTCCAGCTCAAAGCAGTAGCCTAGATCTGGAATTTAAGACAAAGGGTTGACGGGTCTGTGCACAATTAATATAGTAGAATTATCACGATGGTTTTAATACAAGCGGTGGTTTTACCATGAACCATCTTTGATATTTCATTTTCACAGACGGTTTTTAGCGATGTCATCAACACAGATAGTCTCTAAACTAAAACCATCTATGACTGTTTTTAATACTGTAGCGTCCAGTATTAGGACTTTTGTAGCAATGGTAAAAGATCTGTAATCCTAAGAAATTGAGTTGGTGTTTTCTTATATATGCTTTAAAGGGGTACAAAGGGTACTCAGGATTGAGTTCTTTTCCACTTATAGCTTATGATTTATACTATAGTAACTAACTTTCAAATGGTACCTATTTTCAACGCTAGGTCAACATGAAAATTGTAGTAAAAATTATATATACTGAGTTCAGCTATACCGGCCAAAATCGCATGTGACTATTTTCTTCTGCGTACTGTCTCTCGCGAATAGTCAAAATTCAAAATTTTAAGTTATAAGCCATAAGCCACAACACAAAAGAACCCACCCCTAATCTACATTCGTGCATCACCAAGTTGCATGCATGAGCGGTATATCGTATCGTTTTCTTGTTCAAAGGAACCAGATGACAAAAGTTATGTTTTGGAGAAAAAATAAAACAAAACCTCTCACTGGTATAAAAACTTTAACATTTCAACTTTGAAATTTCAGCTTACAACTTTCAAATTTCAACATGTATTTCAAAAGCTCCCAAGCCAAAAAAATTCAAACTTTCTACTCAATCTTTAGAACTCTTCAACTCACATCTGGATCTCCCCATACCTTATGCTTGTGTCAGAGTTGAGGAAGATGCATTCAGTCCAAATAGTGCACATCGATGTCGTCGCCCTTGGTTTCCCATGATACGCAGTCATCCTTGGCATCCTTTCATCACCATACCACACGGGGCTACGCGCTGCAAAACCCCACCCCACACCGTGCTGCCCACCGCCCAACATACTAGATCACTACTACAGAAAGCGTAATACTAGACGCTAAATCACAGACGGTTTTGTGAAACCGTCAGTGATGTATACTATTATAGACGGTTTTAATTTAGAGGCCGTTTGTGATATTTGTGGCGGGAAAAAGGAGTATCATAGACGGTTCTTACCGCTGAACGGTCTGTGATACTGGAATATCACAGACGGTTTTATAATAAAAACCGTCTATGATAAGTTTTCTGCCTTGCAATCCCTCAAAATTTCATATTTTCCCGCTTCTCGTCCGAGTATGATTCGGTTTGAGACACCTTGATAAAACGGGCATAACTTTTGCATACGGTGTCCGTTTTCGACGTTCTTGTACTCGTTGGAAAGCTAACGACGAGCTCGATCCAAAAATAACAACAGGCTTTAGCCTGTTGCCCTCCAAGACCCCGAAAATCGGCCATCTTTGGATCTAAACCTGCGTCACAAGTTTTAGTTTCGTTTTGCCCTTTTTCTTGGTCTTCCTTTCGGAATTTGGATTTTGCTTCAACTGAAAAGTTGTAGATCTCGTCAAAACCTTTCAAATGAGTATATAAAAGCCATATAAAACTTTGCTATTTTATCTTTTCAGACTAGTTGTTTATATTGCATCGGTATATAAAATTTTGTGCTCTAATTCACGACGGTTCTATATATCGAACCGTCATGATATTCATTCATCACGACGGTTGTATATATAGAACCGTCAGTGATAATCTCAGGCCCGTCGATCCTACTCGACCCAATCATAGCCAATAGAAATCGATCAATCCTTACCCCACGGATCGTAGCCGCCTCCCTCCCTCCCTATAAATATAACCAAAACCCAGCCTCCTTGTTGGTCTCCTCTTCCTTGTTGTCCTCCTCCTTACTGTTCTCTCCCTTCTTGCTGGTCTCCTCTTCCTTGCTGTCCTCCTCCTTGTTGTTCTATTCCTCTTTGCTATTCTCCTCCTCCTCATTGTCCTCCTCCTTGCAGACGACGCATAAGTCTACGGAGGCAAGACATCGCGAAGCAACTAGCTCGTGTCAACCGTGCAGACACTCAATCAACGCCGACGATGGTGGGCGTCAAGACATCCACTCATGCGTTGCATCGAGGCGAAGGCATAGAGGATCTTTGCTTTTCTCTTTTCTTGTTGTGTAATCTGCTCGTTGTTTTGAGATATTGTAATGGCAGGCTCTAATCTTAATAAAAATGGATGTTTTATGTTTGTGAAATGAATTGAGATGTGAATTGGATGTATACATGTACATGTTGATCTGCTTATTTCAGAAGGCATGGCTAGTATTTCCTGAGGCTAGCCAATAAACAGAAATACGTTTAGGAGTAGAAGAGAATATCACGAGCGGTTCTTAACTAAAACCGTCGTGATAGTTATAACCACGAGCGGTTTTAGTTAAGAACCGTCTGTGATTTATAAATAACAGACGGTTTTAGTTAAGAACCGTCGTGATATAATATCACAGACGGTTCTTAACTAAAAACCGTCTGTGTTATTTATAAATCGCAGACGGTTCTTAACTAAAAACCGTATGTGATTATAACTATCACAGATGGTTTTTAGTTAAGAACCGTCTGTGATATTTGCACCACAGACGGTTCGAAAGCCTTCTGTGATGATCTCGTATTATTCTTGACCCATAAATTCGAGACGGTTCACAAAACCGCTCGTGATGACGTTTTGAACCGTGCGTGATGACCTTTTCTGTAGTAGTGGATAAGGGATATATGAAGGTGGTAGGGAGAAGGAATGGAGTGGTGGCGAGGCGATGGGTGGCAGCGGCAAGGTAGAGGGAGGGAGCAGGAGAAAAGGTGGTGTGTGTGAAGAAGAGATACAAATCGGAGAGAAAGACAGAGTGAAGGGACATGAAAAGGGGATCTTTTTTGTGGGAGAGAGAGGGGATGAAAGCTCTATTCGTATTGATTTCTAGAAGCCGTTTTTACAGCAAAATGGATTTTCTATAATATATAGTTTTTAAATGAAGTATTTTTTCAAGATAAAGTCTATTAATCGATTGTAGTAGACATTGTAGTGACTTCATTTATATCATCCAAAATTGCACGCAATATGTTTCTCTTTACAAACTTCTCTATAAATTATTATTATTTATTAGCCAAAATTAAAGTTATCATCAAAATTCAATATAAACACCCTTGAAAAGCTGCATCGAAACACACTCATGTGACTGTCACCGTGGTGGTGGACCTTGCCGTGATGAATTTGTTAGGAAACCTAGGTCTGGGTTTGAAGTCTTGGCCCATGGTGGGCACCTCACAACTAGATAGTATTATTGGCTATTTTGTATACGGAATCAGAAAGAAAGCAATAAAAAAGATCAGGAATTCTCTCTATCTCTCTGTGTTTTTAATCTACTATTTTCTGTTTTCTGTGATTGATCTAGTTTTATATTAACAGAGAAATCGATCAGACTGGTTGCCAGCGACTACTCAGTAGAATTGATGTTGGGAAGGCAAGAGGATGGTCCGTTCCGACCTTGTCTCGTCCCGACCGGTGAGGACGCACATCGCAACGAGGACGCGCAAAATAGCCTTTTTTTGCAGCGCCACTTCCTATAGAATTGAGTTTTCTCCGATTTTTCTATGAAAAACTTTTAATCCAAAGAGCCCTAAATACGAGCCGGAGGCTCTTTTCGGCAGACTATCAGCGACCGCCCAGTGACCCAAATACTCTCTTTTGCATTGCTTTGGTAAAACTGGTAGGATCTGACGGCTATAGATTGTTCAAGCTCTGTTTCTTAGGTGGTGTTCAGTTCGACTTATTTTTGGTGGCTTATGGCTGAAAACACCGTGGTGATGAAAAAAACATCAGAATGACATAGGCTTATTTAACATAATTAAATTTAAAAATTCAAAATATAAAAATTTGTTAGCCCATCACGAGACAATGTAAACGAATACGGAAAAAAAGAACCGCAAAAAGCTAAAAAAGCCAAAAATTCAGAAAAAGATGAAATTATGAATAATACAAAAATAAGCGAGAAGCTCAAGCTATATTGAGCGGTGCCCATGTCCACCAGTTTTTTCTAGCAGTGACATTGGGAGGGGTCAGTCAAACCTTCTGACTTCTGTTTTGGTGATTCTCCAACAAATGTTAGGCAACAAATCAACGCAGCCTTAGCTCAGTGGTTGTTTCGGGTGTTTCAAACTCATTGGTCCTAAGTTCCATTCCTGAATCGAACGAAAGACTTTCTACTTGTCCCCTCAGACTAGGTCATGAGAAAAAAAGCATACACATATAAATATGTTCAATAGTTAAAATGCATACCTATGCTATGTAAAATATAAATCTTCGCACTAATTAAACCTATGCTAGTGAACTCACCCACACATATGAGTTAAGATGTACGTATTTTACTGATATGCCCTCGTTCGTAGATCCAGTACACCTTGCACCTCTCAAGGAATTTACTGAAAAGGGTTAAAAGAAATTATCCCTAAAAGAAAAGGCAATCTGAATACAGCCCTCATGTGAGGAAAAAGGACAATCTGAATACAGCTCCCATGTGAGGAAGATTCAGGAAGAAGTTCGCCTAGCCAACGGAAAGATCGCAGCGCAGCTGATGAAGGCACGGAAAGCGTGTACTGGGAAAACAAAAGGACACCTTGTTCGTTAAGAAAACACCAACCACTTTCCTGTTTGTCCTAACCTCCTTGGCTTTTGGCCATTTTGTGCAAGCCCCAGGATTTTGGACTTAAAAGTACACCGAAAGCCGTCACAACCAAATAGTATAATCTCTTTGTCATGTCTCTACGCTTCTAGCCCATGCGGCAATGCGCGTACATGTTCACAGCTACGACTACACTAGGATGTGCCCCCAATTGGGAGCTACAAAATAGGCAGTTTGTTGTTTGGTTGACATCTTCCTCACTTATCAGACCATATTGTTTCAACCTTATTTAAACAATTGTGTAATAAGCATATGCAATTTCATCAATGGTGTCCGATTTTTAGGAATCCAAAAAAAATCCAATAGGAAACTTCCTTTCCTGCACAACATTCCGGAAGAAAGCAAATATTGGTTGGATTCGGCATGGCTAATTACTTTTGGCTTTTGTACTTTGCTTCAGTACTAGATTACGTATTTTTAAGACAGGATCTACAAGTCGATTGTAGTAGTCACTATACCGACTTTAGCTGTACTGGCAAAAATTGCATGACTATCTCCCTCATCATAATTATCTTGTGAACAACCAAAATTCAAAAGTCATACGCTACAACCAAAAAGTTATTGTTGAGAAATAGAAAAGTAGACTGAAATTCAATCTTATTCAAATATTTCATATCCCTTCTTGTCCAAACAGAAGAAAAAGGAGACAATTTGAGCCGAGCGAAAAATCCATACCTCTCTTATCCATTTAGAGCATATATATAGATCAATCGATTTATAAGAATCAAATATGTTTGTTTTTATGCTATTTTGTGAAGGAATGAAAACAATTCTATATAGAATGGGTTGAGAATTATGCGTAGATCCCGTATATATGGAAATTTCATTGATAAGACCTCCTCAATTGTAGCCAATATTTTATTGTGAATAATTCCGATAACCTCAGGAACCCACCCATTTTTTCAAATCTCGTGAAAATTTTCCTTTTGAGAATTCTAATGTACCCTATCTTTGTCTCTCTTCAAGGGTGATGCTTCCCTGCAAAAAAAATGTTATATTTTTTTTATTAATGAAGCATCCAAACACATGTTTCCATTCTTATTTTCCTGTTATATGGGATTTCATTGTACATGACATTCTATGCCTACCTTTTTCCTATTCCTACATTCCTATTTGACCCTAAGGAGGCGCACAAGCTCCCTCAACCTGTGGAGAGCCAAGCGAATTCGGTGTTGTGGCGACTGTGTTGCTAGAGTTGTGAGGACTCGTCATCGGTAGTTCCGAATCAAATTCCTTCTTGATCTATCAATGGACTTAGTATATTTGTGTGCATCTAAACCCTAAATACATAGGAAAAGCACAGTAATTGTATAGGAATGCCGGTACAATCCAGGAAAGCAAAGCAAAGGGATGGTGTAAAAGTGGTGTTGGGATGTTTTGCAAGAATTTTCCAGGAATTTGAGGAGAGAGAATATACATGCAAGACACAAAAGAATTTTTTTCATGAGATCTATCCTTACGTTATAAATTTTATGAGTTCAATCATTTGTCCTAAAGGGCTGTATCAGAAATTTTCCTATAAATATACCGGAATATGGCGTAAATAAAGTGCACCGCTAAACAGTAAACACCCATCCTGTTGCGGGCATCTTGTGCTCGAAGCACTTTTTCTTTTGGTGGAACTCAGGGTACACGAAGTCGAAGCCCATCAATGGCAACCGACAAAAGAGCACAGGGCACTGTGTGTGTTACTGCGCCTACACCAACCAAGCTTGCGGTTGGAGGTAGGAAAAATTGGCTCCGATAAAACTGTTTACAGATTAAGCTTTTACTATGGTTTTTGAGTTATTATTAAAATTGTACTGTATCAGTTATTAATTTTTCTGAAAAATAAAAAATATTATATCATCACGTATAATACAAAAAAGAACAAAAAAACCAAAAAAATAAAAAACCCTATAAACTAAAAATATTATATCAATATGTTCTAAATAACTTATGACTTAAATAAACTAAAAATTAAAATAAATCAGAAAGTGAATCCCTTTAAAGAGGAGTTTCCTGCCAAAAACACCCCCGTCCCCTGAAAAGGAGCAGAAGTCTGCACACGGCCACAGCAGGGAGTCGCCTGCTGCCTGTCACCACCGCCACCATCCACCGCCTCGATGATGCCACCCAGAAAAAGCGTCGCGTATCTGCTGTCGTGAGCGGCCGTGACCTTTGGGTGCGCGCTCCCCTCCTCGGCTCGGTCTTTTTGCGCCATTTGTCCACTCGCCACTTATCTTTCCCCTGCTCGGCTGGCCTCAAATCTTTCCCTGCTTGCTTGCTTCTGTTTGCTCCGTTGGTTCGTCTCTGTGGTTCTTTCGTGCCGGCGAAGCATCTGTTCTTTCCGCCACCTCCTGCTGTTCTTGATCCGTTCGGTTCTAGCAAAGGAAAGAGGAAAGAAAAAACAAAGCTTGGACGTCCTGTGCTTGTTCCTCCCAAGATTTGCTGGCTTTTGGACCCAGTCCGGGCATCGTTTCGCGTTTCTTGGTGGAGTTTGCGGCGGCAACAAGACTCCGTGAATCCCCTGTTTCCCATTTATGTTTCTTGTCACCGCAAATTTCCTAGGAAAGGGATAGTTGCGGACTTCTTTGGTTCCAAGAAAACAAGGAAAAGAAAAGGGGGAGAATAAGAAGGTGTGTGGTTTGAGGGGAGGCGGCCATGGGGAAGCCGGCGGCCAAGAAACCGCCGCCGCCGCCGGTAGGCGACGGCGACGAGGAGGTGTTCCTGGAGCTGTCGCGGGAGCTGAAGGAGGAAGGGAGCAAGATGTTCAACCGGAAGGACTACGAGGGCGCGGCCTTCAAGTACGACAAGGCGATCCAGCTCCTCCCCAAGGGCCACGCCGAGGTGGCGCACCTCCGGAGCTGCGTCGCGCAGTGCTACATGCGGATGAGCCCCGGGGAGTACCACCGCGCCATCCACGAGTGCAACCTGGCGCTGGAGGTGGCGCCGAGGTACAGCAGGGCGATGCTGCGGCGGGCAAGCTGCTTCCAGGCGCTGGGCAGGCCGGACTTGGCGTGGGGGGATGTGGAGAAGGTGCTGCGCTGGGAGCCGGCCAACCGCGCCGCGCGGGAGATCTCGGAGAGGGTGAAAGCGGCATTGGAGGAGAAGGGTGTTGTCTTGGATAGGGAGGTTGTGCAGCCGGAGGTGAACCATTTTGAAGATAATAAGCAAGGGGAGAATACGGAACTGAAGAATGGTCAGGACAAGGAAGAAAATTGCGCCGAGGAGAAGCAAGTCGATCATGTCAAAGAAAAGCAAGTGATGCGTCCTGGGGAGAAGAAACTCAAGCATAGGCATAACAAGCAAGAAAACCATCTGGAAGATAAGCAGGTGAAGCAATACAGACAAGAAAAGCAAACCGAGCAGAAGGAAGCCAATGGGATGGAAAAGCATCGAAAGCACACGAAAGACAACGAAACCAACGGTTTGGAGAAGGAAGGGAAGGATGCTGGCGACAAGCGAGGAAAACACACTAAAGGAAATAAAACTAGGCATGGTGTGGGTAAGCAACGAAAGCATTCTGCTGTGAAGCCAGTGAATCATGGCGAGGACAATCATCATCAGCATACCACGGAGAGCAATATCAATGTCAAGGAAGATGCGATGAAGGGTCTGAAGTTGGTCTTTCGAGAAGACATTAGGTGTGCTCAAATGCCAGCTAACTGCAGCCTATCTCAATTGAGAGATTGTTCAGAACAAGTTCCCATCTTTGAAGGCATTGCTTATTAAGTATAAAGACAAGGAAGATGACTTGGTGACAATCACCTCATCTGAAGAGCTAAGGTGGGCCAAAAACCTGGCAGATCCAGAAGGGCCTATTCGATTATATGTTGCAGAGGTTGATCCTGTGCAAGAGCTAGGCGTGGATGTGGTCAGGAGACGTCCTTCATTTGCCACACTAGAGAAAATCATTATAGCATGTCGGAGAATGGCAGCAGTAGGCATGATGATGAACCGAACTGTTATGTTGATGACTGGATGATACAGTTTGCTCGGCTACTCAAGAATCATGTTGGTTTTGATTCTGATGCCTATTTGGAGCTCCATGACCTTGGCATGAGACTGTATTATGAGGCTATGGAAGACATGATCGCAAGTGAAGAAGCACAGGGAATATTTCAAGTTACAGAGCGAAAATTTCAGGAAATGGTGGCATTGGCCCTGTTTAACTGGGGCAACGTCCACATGTCTCGTGCAAGAAAAAGGCCACTCATGTCTGAAGATACTTCAATGGAATTTATACTTCAGCAGGTTAAGGCTGCATATGAATGCGCTTGTGCAGAATATGCCAAAGCTGGTGCAAAGTATGAGGAAGCTGTGAAAACAAAACCAGACTTTTTTGAAGGCCTTATTGCACATGGCCAGCAGCAATTCGAGCAGGCCAAGCTCTCTTGGTATTATGCTCTTGCATGTAAGATAGACATGGGAACTGAAGTTTTGGGATTGTTCAACCAAGCAGAGGATAATATGGAAAAGGGAATGGAAATGTGGGAAGGAATGGAAAATATGCGCTTGAGGGGGCTGTCTAAACCAGATAAGGATAAGGTCATACTGGAGAAGATGGGCTTAGAAGGGTATATGAAGGATATGTCTGCAGATGAAGCATTTGAACAAGCTTCATGTATTCGATCTCATATAAATATTTTGTGGGGTACCATTCTTTATGAACGCTCCATTATGGAATTCAACTTGGGACTTCCTAGCTGGGAGGAGTCACTAACAGTGGCCATGGAAAAATTTAAGACCGCAGGTGCTTCTCTAGCAGACATCAATGTGATGATAAAGAACCATTGTGCTAATGACACCACTCAAGAAGGTAAGGATTTCCTTCTTGTGGCATTCAGTGTGCAATTTCTTGTTTTGCAGATCATTTTTTTCTTTAATTTATTCCAATTTGCCACTTCTAGATACATGATGCTTATCTTTGGTGAAGAATTATTGATGCTTATCTTTGGTGAAGAATTGTACTTGCTTCCCCTGTTAGGATAAAGTAAAGTCACCAGTATTTAGCTAGAAACGAGCAGGCGCTGTGATCAGTTTCAAACTTCATTTGTGAACTGTGTATGCTTAGCTTTCGTGCTTCAATCTTGAGATATTATTTTCGATAACAAGTTCTAGAAAATTTTCTTTTGTTAATTGTTATACAGGACTGAGCTTTAAGGTTGAGGAAATAGTTCAAGCGTGGAATGAAATGTATGACGCTAAAAAATGGAGAAATGGAGCCCCATCTTTTCGCCTTGAACCAATATTCCGACGTAGGGCTCCAAAGTTGCATCATATACTGGAGCACATACACTACACATGACTCTCTAACCACTACAGCCCGGGCCTTATAGTCATGGAGAAGAATGGCTTGTTTTCTGACTTTATAAGGTAATTTCTTGCCTTGAAAAGTATTGTCTCCCTATTGGCAGGGTTCCAAATCCCAGTGGCAAAAGGCTAGTTACCAGAAATCCTATTGAGTTCTGGTATTTGTGATACCGTCTGGTTTTGGAGATATTTGGTTCTAATTTGAACTCATGTAGGATCTTCTACTTCAATGTCAAGGGAGCAACAAAAAATAAATATACAAGGAAAAACAAAACAAAAACATGCCTTACTATTCTCTTGGTGGTGTCCGGGTTGTTAGCTTTGATCCGGTATTTTGATCCTTGGCAATTGGTGAAATCTTTGTTTGATATTAGAAAATAAGTTTCAAGTTTTTACAATGAACACAAGTGCCAAACTATGAGATTTTAAAACACACGTAGTTTCATCTCTACAATTATCACAACTCATATTTGTTAAGGGTATTAGAGATAGAATAGAAATCGTTTTATTCCTGTTCATATATGCCTCTCTTTCCTTATCTCATATGGCATATTCCCCTGTAATATCCCTTTGTATTCCCTATATATATTGCCCATTAAGCCTCTTCAATACACACACATATTCATAACATGGTATCGAGTTTAGGTTAAACCCTAATCTCATCAATCTTCATCTCTGCCCGGAGGATTGATCTCTCCGGGCGCCATCTTGTTGAGTCAGCCGCCGCCGGATCCGTCGGCTTCCTCGTCGCCGCCGCCGCCGCCCTCGCCGCCGCCTCTCCCACTGGTGTTTCTTCACCGCCGTCCGTCAGACGCCGACGCCGCCCACCGCCTCTGGCCGATGCCGGCGGTCCGGCTCCCCATGGCGCTGTTGCCGCGCAGATGGACGCCTCACGCGCGATCCGTTCGCTTTGTCTTTGCCATCGTCCGGATCCGCCACCTCCGGCCGGATCCGTGATCTTCGCCGGATCCGCCCACCGCTGAAGCGCCTCGGCCGTCTCTGCTTCGCCGCTGCTTCAAGTTCGATCCGCCGTCTTCGCCGGATCCGACCACCGCTAAACACGCCTCGGCCGTCTCCGCCGCGCTCGCTCGCCTCAAGTCCGGATCCGGCCTCCGGCCGGATCCGGCCGTCTTGCCGCCATGCTGCCGCCTCGGATCCGCGGATGGGGCTCGCCTCACCGCTTCGGCTTGGCCCGCGCTTGTTGAGTGCGCCCGCCTCATCATCGTCATTTCCCGCCTCCGCTGGAGCCGCTCCTTCACCGGTTGTGCGGGAGAGAGGGAGAGAGACGACAGTGAGGGAGGGAGTGAGGGAGATACGGGAGAGGGGAGAAGTTTTTGTGGGAGAACGACGACCGGGTGAGAAAGTGATGAAGCGGGTTGCGATAATGCCGAGGGAAGAGTCAGTTCAGAGTGAGTCCACGTTTTAAGTTATATTTTTTTTCTTTTGAGTCTTCGTTTTAAGTCAGTCTACGAGTTATTTTTCTCGTGAGTCTTCCGTTGCGTCCATCTAAATCCGTAGTCTCTAATTTTTATTTCGTCCAAGCCGTGCGAGTCCACAAATTTATTGTCAGTTATAGAAGTGTAGGAATTTTCTTTTGCATAACAAATACGCCGCTCTACTCTCGAGCCGCGTGCGAGATCGTAGAAGTCGTTATGATGCCGCTTCTCTAGCCGCCTGAGAGCTTCAAAGGCCGCGTGCGTCCTCAGCCTTCACCGCGCCGCCTCTTGGGCTTCGATTTGCGCCGTCATGCATCTATCTATTCCTCTTGACTTGATTTGACAGTTTATTCAAAAGCGACGCATAGCACGACATCATCAAGACTCGGACTTCGGATTTATCTTGTTTTAGTGTTAACTCTTTTTCAAATGCAATGCTATTGTATGCGCCTTGTATTTGAGGGAGGGTGTTAAGGGTATTAGAGATAGAATAGGAATCATTTTATTCCTTTTCATATATGCTTCTCTTTCCTTAACCCATGTGGCGTATTTCTCTATAATATCCCTTTGTATTCCCTATATATATTGCCCATTGGGCCTCTTCAATACACACACAATATTTATAACAATATCCTTATGTGTTATTTTATTTTGTGTTTTTGGAATCACAATCATTTTTTTTTGAAAAAAAAAATCTCCATGTTACTTATAACAATATTATGTTCTACATCTTCACCTAATACATTGTCTACTAACTACGTATATTGGCATTAGGAGATTGAGGGGAATATTATGTTCAGTTCATGGTCAAATGTCAATCATTAGACTATTAAAGATGAAAAATGCTTAATCCAGAATTTGTAGTGTGGAAGTTTGTTACTTGGAGCATCGCATGATCTAGGTTTACTTTAAAGTTTAGAATGGTTCAGCATATAGAAAATATGAACCGGATATTACATTGCAGCAAGAACAAGCAGAAACTTCCCCAGACTGAACCTAAGTGCTTGGTTCTTGGTTTGAATGAAGAGGTGGTATATATCACAAGAAAAATTTGACGAAGAAGATAATTTAGTAAGCTCATTATAATAATTAGAATCTATGTGGGTAAATTTGGTGCTTTTAATATGACTATTCATGATGGATAATTTGAATATCTAATCAACATATCAAAATCTCTGTCACAACTCGAACTGCTAGCCGACAAGCATAGTTTGATTCCCACCAACCACAGGTTGGGTGAGTTAATTCTATGGATGTTCCACTAGTATTTTCTGGGCTTTGAACCCATGACATATGGATTGTGAGCCTTAAGATGACTGCACTAGACAATTCTTCCCACCCTCTAAAAAGTGAAAACAACCTCAAACTGAAGAAAATTATTGTTGTGTACTATACAAAGCTGTCTTTGTGGTCTCTTTCTATTTTTTTCAAACACAAAAAATAGATACCTACTTGCATGGCAATGTGTGGGTGTGGGGAACAAAGTTGTGAGGAATCATTTCGTCTGGCCAGTTTGAAGGGGAACAATACTCCATTGCACTATTGCAGTCACTGTATTAAGGCACAATTGCAATTACCCACCTGGAAGGCTGGCAGTACATCGGAGATTGATTTCTTGGTCTGTGTGGTGAGTTGCAGCCACAAGGGGTGATACAGGTCCACTTCCTGATGGGTTTTTGCAATTTTGCTTTTTCGTTTGATTTCTTTTGCTCCTCTTTCAACTCTGTAAAGTAATATTAAATTAGGAAATTCTATGGTCTCTATCTATATGTGGAAATTGTATCAATATCGGCATTTTCAACCACATGGCTCATGGTTTTCTTTTTAATTTGTTTATGTGTTGACGCAATGATTTTGTCTAACTTCCATAATTGTTTCTGATGTTTTGTTATATGTTTGCAGATTTGGTTATCTTTGGAGCTGCTTTCATTCCAAAAAAAGAAAATAAAAAAGAGAGATCCTCTTCAGTTTCAAGCTAGAGATTGGTTGAGCAGTGCTGTCATGGTTTCCTAAAATAAAATTGAAAAAAAATTGCTGACGATGTAACCTGCTTGCATTTGCTGTTAAGTCCGGTGCTTTGCACACCATTGCCTACTTGGTGCTATATTTCCTATTCCAAGAGGAGATATTGTGCATATTGTTGCACTTCCTTCTATTTCATTCATGGAAGTGCTCCAATGTACTCATAGCAATAGGAAAATGTTCAGTATAGACTTCTTGTGTTTCACTTGTGGGAGATCACCCATGGTGTGTTTTACTCCTAGATCACAAGTTAAAAGTTCAATACAGTTTTGTAACTTGTAGCAGAGATGCTAGAACAGAATGTTTGTAATCCAGAATGGTGTCAGAGGTTTCTATTTATAAGTTGCTGTCAGACAGATAGTACCTGATTATTGGTTACTTGGCTATTAAATTTGTTGCCAACTCATGAGGAGAAACAGTTTGAATTCCCTTGAAGGCTTGAACATACCGCATCTGATTTCTTTATTATTTGTGGAGAAAGAAAATTGTCCTTATATAGTTAATAGTTTCACCTTGTCTCAAATATGTTACTTGAAGGATTAAACTTGTTTCAATTGGGTCACACACACGCGCGTAGGACTGTGCAGTTCCTTACCGTACCGAAAAAACCGAATCGAACCGGTCAACTCGGTTTGACCGGTATTCGGTTTTCGGTTCGGTTTCTAGAAAAGTGGCATTTGACTAATCCGGTTTTTCCGGTAAAAACCGAGGGAAAACCGAATATCCCGAGAAAACCAAACGCGCGACGCCTCTCTCCGGTCTCGGCCCATCGCCAGTCCAAGCACCACGTAGCGGCGGCGGCGGCGACGCAGCGCGAGACGGCTAAGGCTAATCCAAGTATCCAACCCTAGCCCGCCGCAGAGGCGCAGACGGCCATACACCGACGCCCCCTCGCCTCGCCGGATCCGCAGAGACCGACGCCTCTCGAGTCTCGTCCGATTCGCCGCCGGCCGAGCCTGGGACTGCGGGGGATCCGCACCGGCAGCGGATCTAGCAGAGCGCAGCAGATCTGGCCGCTCGGGCTCCGGTGCTCCGCGCCTCCGCCTCCTTCGGTGCTCGTCCTCGGCTGCTCGTAGTCGCAGACTCGTCGCCTCGTGGGGGCTCCCTCTCCCAAGACGCTGGCGCGGCGACGCCAAGCCCCCGTGTGGAGCCACCGACAGCGCCGTCGAATCATCGACTACCAGTCACCAGCCCACCAGGTTTTCTCCTCTCCAAGTCTCCATTCACTAGATCTAAAATTTTAAATACTATCCGACCTCCGGTGCGCTGCGCCCCCACTCCCAGGCTCGGCCGGTGGGCGCTCCCCGCTCGGGCTCTAGTGCTCCGCCTCCGTCGGTGCTCTCCCCGATGTAGGATCAAGGATACCGACTAGAGGGGGGTGAATAGGAGGTTTTAAAATTTTCTTTCCTACTTAAATAAATTTTCACAATTCTAATGACAACAAAGTAATGCAATCACGTCTCCACAATTCTAATCAAGTAAACAATAATGAAAGTTCTAAATAAAGATAAAGATCTTAACAATACTAGCAAGTAAGAAATGAACACAAGTATGTTTTACCGTGGTGTTCGGAAACTTGCCGGTTTCCCCTAATCCACGTTGAGGTTAGCCCGAACAAATCGAACCAGCTCCACAAATTAAGCCGAAACACCTCAATCACTAGAGGTAGCTCTTCCCGCTCCGGTAGGTGAGCTCCAACCTTCACAAGAAAACCGGGTCTTCTCACAATCTCCTTTGAGAAGATCACCGATCAAAGCTCCGCCAAATCGTCCAAGTCTTGCAAGCACCAAGAGTAATAAACCACGAGCTTCACTTGATTGCATCTTAGTGCCAAGGATCAAACTATTGAATGCTATGCACTTTTGCTCAACTACCTCAAATAAGTGCTCAAGAGAGAAAGAGGTGAGGAGTGAATACCCAATGCTCAAGAAATGATCAATAGAGTCTCTAGCACATGTCCTTGAGCAGTGGTACGGGTATTTATACCTTCCACCTACCAAAACTAGCCGTTTGACACAAATTCCAAAAAATCAGGGCGAACGGAACTACCACCGGTGTGAGGCCGGTAGTACCGCTTCCCTATCCGGACGCGACGAACGGCTATGTCGAGTCTGCGGTGACCGTTGGTCGGTCGGTAGCGGAGTACCGACGTTGTAACATCCGGTACTACCGCCGCAGAGTATCAAAAAGTCGGCGGTACTACCGCCGAGCCGAGATCCGAAGGTTCCTCTCTGGAAAAAAGGTTTCGCTTCCCCTCCGGAACTACACAGGCCGTAGTACCGCTCGGCAATGGAACTACCGCTAACTCAAAATTTGGAATTGCATCCGGAGGGTGCTCTCTGGAAAAAAGGTCCGCTCGGGGTTCGGAACTTCCGATCGCCGGTAGTTCCGAGTTTTCCAACGGTACTACCGCTAGACGGTAGTACCGACGTTGAAAACTGCGGAACTACCGCACATCGAGCATGAAACACGTTTTGGCTTTTAAAACAGATTTTTCAAGAATGCATGATTCTAGTTGATCCATGGATACTTAAGAAATGCTATCAAGCTACTTGCCATGATCCCTCTTTATGGTACGATTATTTAACCTATAATCCGGTCTTCCACCATTCTCCTAAGACCGGTAAAATGAAAAAGGGATCCTATTCTGCATATATCTTTGTCTTGAGCCATGTTTGATCTTCAACCTTGTCATTTGGCTTGCATTTGTTAACCACAATCTGGACTTAACCTTTAAACACTCATTAAACAGTTAGTCCCATATTCACATAAACACATTAATTACCAAAATCATTTTTAGGGGCCTAGATGCTTTCAATCTCCCCCTTTTTGGTAATTGATGACAACTCATTTTATATGGAAATTAATGTTTGAATATACCACTTATTTTGACAATTAATTGTATATTCTTTTGTGACTTTTTAAAGGAAGGAAATTCTCATTTTGGCAGTTAATGAATTATTTTCCTTTTTAAAGTCAAAGAGTGAGAATACTCCCCCTAAATTTGTGCATGAAATTTTACAAGAATATAAAATCACATTTATATCACAATTTTGACAAGATGCACAATAGAGATCATAACATGGAAACAAGTGATAAAAGCATTGTCATTAAAACATTTGACGTTACATCCAAAAGCATCCAAAAGACATAGATAATCCATGTTCATTACAGCCATCCATAAAACATATATAAAGACATAGATAGCCCGAATAGCCCTATTTTCCATTCTTCTCCCCCTTTGGCATCAAGTGCCAAAGAAGCTACTCCTGAGGATCGGGAGGAGAAGGGTCGCGACGGCGGCGGCGAACATAGCGCATGGGCGACGGAGGCTGAGCGAGAGTCTGCTCGATGGTCGCAACTCGTCCATCCAAAGCGACCAATCGAGAAGATCTTGAGGCGAACCCTCGGCTGTGACTCTCTCAACTGAAGCAACGTGGCGTAGATCTGAGAAAGTGTGGCCACGTCTGCCTGAGGAGCTACTTGCTCTGCTGCTGGTGCTTCTGTGTTCTGCCGAAGATCCTCGTCTTCTTAGGATCGATCGTCGAGCCCGAGTCGAAGAAGGAATGGGAGGCTCAGGTCTAGGCTTATATGCCTTATGTCTCTTGTTGTAGCTGCCTCTAAATCTGAACTTGGTCTCAATTAGTGCAAATATGTAGGGCGCATAGTTGATGCGCTTGATCCTATCGTTCTTGGAGGAAGCTATCTCCCTGATGATCAAGTCTACCACATCGAACTTCTGTCCCCTCATGATGTAATCTGTGAGATTCCAAGCATGTCCTCTAATGGCATCAAAGTTCCCACTCTTGGGAAGGATAGTATGGTTGATAATCCTATTGATGATGCTGGGAAGGAAGAAGACCAACCAGAGTGTCAGGGACAACCTCTCATCGGAGTTATAAAAAGATGAAAAGACGGAGATATCGAGAGCTGGCTTGTCATAAACCTTCTCATGCGCGCTCAGCTCAGCTCTCAAGGCTAACTCAAACTCATGCTTCGTTGCCTCTAATTGCGTGCACACTGTCATCCAAGTCATATGCTGAAAGTCTGGAGATATGTGTACAGTGGCGTAGAACTGGCGAATGATCTCCTCATTATAATCTGCCTGGAGCGTGGCTAACTGGTGCAGTCCAACTCTCTGAAACAGTCTGAAGGTGCCGTCATATTTGTCAATGGTAGCCAAGTGATCCCAGTCTACCCACTTGTGCTCAGCAAACTGTCTATTTTCTCCATACAGTTGATCAAACACTTGTTCTTGAAATCTTGTATGGAACTTGGGGTTGATGGAGTTGGAGGCGCTCATCCGATTTATCGTCTAAGTCGACATAATCTTGATGAAAACTTTCTTTAAGTCAATCTGAGGATCTTCCCTCTCAGTGAGATCCTCCTCAGATTCTTCCATGGGAGAGCTGTACTGCTGCTCTGGTTCTCCCTCTGAGTCTGATGGCTCAGCTGGACCCTTGCCTCGGTCCCGAGCAGCCTTCTGAGAAGCCTCAGAAGTGACTGGGACGGCAGACGACTCTCCTGACTGACCGACAGAGGAGTAGAGTCTCCGGCTCGCTCTCCTAGTATTAGGCATCTAATAGCAGGGAGAAACAATATTAGAACCGTACTAGAATGGATCAAATTGAATTGAAAAGAATTGGAAAGAAATTGCTGTTCAATCAGGGAAATCGGTAGTACCGCCGTTCTAGGGCAGGTAGTACCGCTCGGCGGTAGTACCGCTCCATTCGAGCGGTAGTTCCGCTCCCCTGACCGATTCTAGGGTTAAGCAACGGGTTTAAGATTTTGGTGTTTTCTTGGATTGAATCCATGGAATGAGTGTGCAAACACCTCGAGACACCAAAATACCACATTTGCCCTAGTTTTAACCGCAAAGAATCATCTACATTTGAAAAACCCTAAAAATCAATCTAGGGTTTCAAATAGACAATAAAAGATGGGGATGATCCAAAATACCTTGAGGGATGGAGGAGGTGAACACTTGGGAAGTCACAGGACTCAAAAATCCGAAGAAAACTCGGACGGGTTTGAAGATCCGAGGAGAGGATTTTGGAGTTTTGAGAGAGGGAGAGAGAGGAGGAGAGGGCAGCGGAGAACAGTAACCGGTGAAGAAAACGTGCGGGCGGTTGGAGGAGAACCGGAGGGACCCGCAAGAAAGAAAAAAAATGACCGTTAAGTCAAATGCGGTAGTACCGCCAACACGGCCGGTAGTTCCGCTAAACGGTAGTACCGCGGGAGACTGCGGTAGTACCGAATTTTCTGGGACTTGCAGGAAATTGAGAGGAATAGAATAGGATGCAAATGATCCCTAGTTTTTGCACTCAACTAAAATCTTTAAGGATCATTATGCATTAGATATATTTAAAATAATAATTTTTAAATAATTTTTACATTTTAGAAATTTTTCACAAGAGCTTTTGCATAACTTTATCCAAGCCACTCCAAAGAAGTATTCATTTAATTTTACCATAAATTTATGCAACATTGGAATAATCTAAGACATTTAGTTCACTCCTTAATTTGCAAAAATGGCTTTCATCTAAAGGTTTGGTGAAGATATCCGCTAATTGGTCCTCGGTCCGGATGTGGCTAATGCACATATCTCCCTTGCTTACATGATCTCTCAAGAAATGGTGGCGAATATCTATATGTTTGGTTCTTGAGTGTTGGACTGGATTATTGGATATTTTGACCGCACTTTCATTATCACACAATAAAGGCACTTTATCAAAATTAATTCCAAAATCCATCAAAGTTTGCCTCATCCATAATAATTGAGCACAACAACTTCCGGCGGATACATATTCGGCTTCGACGGTTGAAAGTGCTACGGAGTTTTGTTTCTTGGAGGACCAAGATACTAAGGATCTTCCTAAAAATTGACAACTTCCCGAGGTGCTTTTTCTATCCACTTTGCAACCCGCATAATCGGAATCCGAATATCCAATTAATTCAAATTTTGCACCTTTAGGATACCAAAGCCCTATGTTATAGGAATGTTTTAAATATCTCAAAATCCTTTTTACGGCCTTTAAATGACACTCTTTTGGAGAAGCTTGAAAGCGAGCACACATACAAACACTAAACATAATATCGGGCCTAGATGCGGTAAGATAGAGCAAGCTACCAATCATAGATCTATAAAGCTTTGAATCTATAGACTTACCTCCTTCATCAAGATCTAGATGCCCGTTTGTTGCCATAGGTGTCTTGATGGGTTTTGCATCTTCCATGCCAAACTTTTTGAAGAGATCTTTAACATATTTTGTTTGGATTATAAATGTCCCATCTTTGAAATGCTTGATTTGGAGTCCAAGGAAATAGCTTAGATCACCTATCATTGACATCTCAAATTCCCTAGACATCATTTCACCAAATTCTTCACAAAATTCTTGGTTAGTGGATCCAAAAATGATATCATCTACATAAATTTGACATACAAAGAAATCATCATCAATAATTTTTGTGAATAAGGTAGTATCTACTTTTCCAATTTTAAAACCTTTTGAAATAAGAAAATTTCGAAGGCGCTCATACCATGCTCTATGAGCTTGTTTTAAACCATATAGCGCCTTTGAAAGCTTATAAACATGATTAGGATATTTTAGATATTCGAATCCCGGAGGTTGTTCAACAAAAACAAGTTCGGAGATTGTTCCATTTAAAAATGCGCTTTTGACATCCATTTGAAATAATTTAATATCGAAGCTAGATGCAAAAGCGAGCAAGATTCTAATTGACTCAAGTCTAGCAATGGGAGCAAATGTTTCATCATAGTCTAAGCCCTCAACTTGAGTATAACCTTGAGCAACTAACCTTGCTTTATTTCTTACCACAACTCCGTTTTCATCTTGTTTATTTCGGAAGACCAATTTTGTACCAATTACATTTTGCTCCACGGGTCTTTCCACCAAAGTCCAAACTTCATTTTGAGCGAAGTTGTTTAGCTCTTCATGCATGGCATTAATCCAATCCGGGCCATCTAGAGCTTCATCTACAAATTTTGGCTCAAGAGAAGACACAAAAGAATAATGTTCACAAAAAGAAGCTACTCTAGAGCGAGTTTGAACACCCTTACTCACATCACCCAATATTTGATCTATTGGATGATCTTTAGCAATTGCATTGTGGATTTTGAATGGTTGATGTTGTTGGTCCTTTGCTTCATCATCTATGACTTGTATGTCATTTGTTGTGGAGGAGGAAGGTGGTTCAACTTGTTTTGATGAAGTAGGTGAAGTTGGATCTTCCTTTGGCATGATATCACCGATTTGCATATTCTCCATGGCTTTGCGTAATCCTTCATCTCCTACATCATCTAAATTTTCTTGCTCTTCTTGAGAGCCATTAGTTTCATCAAATTGCACATCACAAGATTCCTCAACCAAACCCGAATTTTTATTGAAAACTCTATAAGCTTTACTATTTGAAGAATATCCTAATAAAAATCCTTCATCACAACGACTTTGAAATTTTGAGAGACGAACACCCTTTCTTAAGATATAGCATTTGCACCCAAATACTCTAAAGTAGGAAATGTTCGGTTTTCTTCCAATGAGAAGCTCATAGGAAGTCTTTTTTAAAATACGATGCAAATAAAAACGATTTATGGCATGACAAGTGGCGTTAATAACTTCCGCCCAAAATTTATCGGAAGTGTTATATTCATCAAGCATTGTTCTAGCCATTTCAATTAATGTTCAATTTTTCCTTTCTACAACTCCATTTTGCTCCGGAGTGTAGGTTGTGGAAAGTTCATGCTTTATTCAAGTTCATCACAAAATCTTCAATTTTAGTGTTTTTGAACTCGGAACCATTGTCAATTCTAATTTTCTTTATTTTAAAATCAAATTCATTTTGGGCCCTTTTAGAGAAACTTTTGAAAATGCCGGAGGTTTCGCCTTTGTCATTTAAGAAGAACACCCATGTATATCTCGAATGGTCATCTACAATGACTAAACAATAGCTATTACCCCCGATACTCTTATAGGTTGTTGGCCCAAACAAATCCATATGTAAGAGTTCCAATGGCCTAGATGTTGACATGATACTTTTGGAAGGGTGAGAGTTTGCAACTTGCTTCCCGGCTTGGCAAGCACTACAAAGTCTATTTTTCTCAAACTTCACATCTTTCAAGCCAACAACTAAGTCATGTTTGAAAAGTTTTTTAAGTTGAATCATACCCACATGACCTAGTCTTCTATGCCATAACCAACCCAAAGATGTTTTAGTAATTAAACAAGTTTTCAAGCAAGACTCATTTGAAGAGAAATCTACTAAGTAAAGATTTCCAAATCTAAAACCTTTAAAAACAATTTCATTTTCACTTTCTTTGGAAATAATTACATATTCTTTAGAAAAAGAGCAAGTTAAGCCTAAATCACATAATTGAGCAACGGATAGCAAATTGAAATTTAATGTTTCTACTAAGGACACATTTGAAATTGAAAGGTCATTTGAGATAGTAATTTTACCCAAACCAAGTACATTTCCTTTGCTATTGTCCCCGAAGGTGATTTTCTCATTGCTCCCACTTTCAAAGGTGGTGAACATTTTCCGGTCTCCGGTCATGTGTTGAGTGCATCCACTATCCAACACCCAATACCTTCCACCGGTTTTATAGTTCACCTACAAAAGAAGATCAAGCTCTTTTAGGTACCCAAATTTGTTTGGGTCTTTGGAGGTTAGTAACCAAGGTTTTGGGTACCCAAATAGATTTCCTTTTAGCACCCAAAATCGAGGTGCCAATAAAATGAGCAATAATATTTCTATTTTCAGATGTTCTAAGCATATAGCATGAGTCATATAAACCAATGGATTGAAACTTGCCCTTAGAACAATTATGTGATTCATGTCCTAAATCCCAACATTTTACACAATACTTACCATTTTCTTTTACAAACCTCGTGGGATTGTATACCGGATTCTTACCTTTCTTGGGGATGTACCAAGTCCTTCTTTGTTGAATGAGCATCTTTGGTCACTCAACAATTTGTCAAGGGTTGCCTTTCCCTTGTATGCTCTTTCTAAGCTTTTGTTCAATTTTAGTACTTGATCTTTTAAATCTTTATTTTCATTCACAAGCATATCATCATGGACAAAAGATGAAGCAATTTTAGAATCAATATTTGAAGAGCATGGCATAGCAAGAAGATCATCACATGATATAGACATGCTAGATTTAGAAATTTCTACACTAGGCATTTCGTTTAAAATATCACAAGTAATTCCAATGCTAGTGCAAGATTTTTCTTGGTCAAGTAAATCATGAGCTTCCTTTAGCTCCCCATAAGATTCTTGTAGAGATATGTGTTCTCTCTTCAAGACTTTAAATTTTGATTTTTCTTTTCCAAGAAATTCATTTAATTCAACAAGCATGTCCATAAGATCATCACAAGAAGGCTCATCATCATCAACTATTTTTACCTTTTCTCCTTTTGCCATGAGACATGTTGGAGTAGAGAAGAGTGATGGTGCCTCCTTAATTGCAATGCCAACGAGTCCCTTTTTCTTGGGAGACTCATCTTCACTTGAGTCGAATCGAGTACTCTTCTTGAGAATCCCACTCTCAATGTGAGCTTCATTTTACCATCTTTGTGAAGTTTCTTGAAAAGCTTCTTCTTGCCATTATAGCTCTTCTTATTTGATGACTTCTCCTTCTCATCTTTCTTATTGGGACATTGAGAGGCAATGTGCCCCTTCTCATCACATTCATAGCAACGGATGTTGCTATAACGCTTGTTGGAGTAAGAATGCCCCTTCTTTGCCTTTTCATAATTTGCGCCTCGGTTTGAGCGTCTTCTCATAAATTTGTTCATCCTTCTTACTAGAAGAGCAAACTCTTCTTCGGAATCATCTTCATTTTCTTCGGATTCCTCACTTACCACCGCCTTAGCCTTGAAAGCGGTAATCTTTTTGCCCTTGGAGGAGGATTGTTCCAAAAGTTCCTCTTTGTCCTTGTATAGCTCATTTGTGATGAGGTTGCCCAAAAGTTGAGTTGGTGTCATTCTTGCTAACTCCGGTGAGTTGAGGAAGAGTGTCACCAACATTTCATACTTTTCCGGCAAAGCCCTAAGCATCTTTCTCACAATATCAATATCGGAAAGGTTAGTACCTAGGTCTTTGAGCTCATTCACAATGTTGTTGAGTCGTGTGTACATCTCATTGATGTTCTCATGAGGCAACATTGTGAATGTCTCGTATTTGATCCTAAGCCGATGCAATTTTGCCTCTTTAACCGTGGATGTCCCTTCTGGATTTCGGAAAGGGTTGTCCAAATAGCGTGAGCCGTTTCTAGATTGCTCACCCTATTGAATTCATCCGCGTTTAAAGCTTCAAAAATAGCATTTATGGCTTGGGCATCTAAATGAGCATTACACCCGTCTTGATCCGTTGGGTTCAATGGATCAAGCGCCATAACGTAACCCTCATTTACAATTTTCTAAATATTGGACTCATGGCCTTTAAATAAATTGACATTCTAATTTTTCAATAAGCATAATTTGATTCATCAAAGAAAGGTGCCTTGCCTATTTCAAACCCCTCACTAGCCATCCTTTCTCTCTAGACGGTTAAGTCTAATGATGAGAGACCAAGCTCTGATACCACTTGTAGGATCAAGGATACCGACTAGAGGGGGGTGAATAGGAGGTTTTAAAATTTTCTTTCCTACTTAAATAAATTTTCACAATTCTAATGATAACAAAGTAATGCAATCACGTCTCCACAATTCTAATCAAGTAAACAATAATGAAAGTTCTAAATAAAGATAAAGATCTTAACAATACTAGCAAGTAAGAAATGAACACAAGTATGTTTTACCGTGGTGTTCGAAACTTGCGGTTTCCCTAATCCACGTTGAGGTTAGCCCGAACAAATCGAACCAGCTCCACAAATTAAGCCGAAACACCTCAATCACTAGAGGTAGCTCTTCCCCGCTCCGGGTAGGTGAGCTCCAACCTTCACAAGAAAACCGGGTCTTCTCACAATCTCCTTTGAGAAGATCACCGATCAAAGCTCCGCCAAATCGTCCAAGTGCCGGCAAGCACTAAGAGTAATAAACCACGAGCTTCACTTGATTGCATCTTAGTGCCAAGGATCAAACTATTGAATGCTATGCACTTTTTGCTCAACTACCTCAAATAAGTGCTCAAGAGAGAAAAGAGGTGAGGAGTGAATACCCAATGCTCAAGAAATGATCAATAGAGTCTCTAGCACATGTCCTTGAGCAGTGGTACGGGTATTTATACCTTCCACCTACCAAAACTAGCCGTTTGACACAAATTCCAAAAAAATCAGGGCGAGCGGAACTACCACCGGTCTGAGGCCGGTAGTACCGCTTCCCTATCTGACGCGACAGAACGGCTATGTCAGAGTCTCTGCAGTGACCGTTGGTCAGTCGGCGCGGTAGTACCGACGTTGTAACATCCGATACTACCGCTCGCCGGTAGTACCGCAAAGTCGGCGCGGTACTACCGCCCGAGCCGAGATCCGAAGGTTACTCTACGGAAAAAGGTTCCGCTTCCCGGAACTACAGGGCGGTAGTACCGCTCGGCAGGAACTACCGCTAACTCAAAATTTGGAATTGCATCCGGAGGGTGCTCTCTGGAAAAAAAAGGTCCGCTCGGGGTTCGGAACTTCCGATCGCCGGTAGTTCCGAGTTTTCCAGCGGTACTACCGCTAGACGGTAGTACCGACGTTGAAAACTGCGGAACTACTGCACGTCCAGACAGAGCACAGTTTTGGCTTTTAAAACAGATTTTTCAAGAATGCATGATTCTAGTTGATCCATGGATACTTAAGAAATGCTATCAAGCTACTTGCCATGATCCCTCTTTATGGTACGATTATTTAACCTATAATCCGGTCTTCCACCATTCTCCTAAGACCGGTAAAATGAAAAAGGGATCCTATTCTGCATATACCTTTATCTTGAGCCATGTTTGATCTTCAACCTTATCCTTTGGCTTGCATTTGTCAACCACAATCTGGACTTAACCTTTAAACACTCATTAAACAGTTAGTCCCATATTCACATAAACACATTAATTACCAAAATCATTTTTAGGGGCCTAGATGTTTTCACCCGACTCCACTCCAGTCCGAGACGGTGAGACCCAGCCTCCCAGGCCCGGACGCCGGCCTCCTCCCTCTCCCAAGACTATGCCTAGTAAGTCCTACTGCGGTACTGTTTATGCCAGTATGCCTAGTCTGTTGTCAGATTGCTAGTGTAATGTTGTTGCATACTGATAATTTGTAATGTTGTTGCCTAGTCTGCTGGTTCTGGATACTACCACTCTGCCAGACTTGATACTCATGAAGACATGAAGTGATGAGTATTGTATTGAGTAGTGATGAACTGTGCCAGACTGCCAGTGTGCTTTAAAATTTGTTCCAAATATTGTGGTTCTGCACTTCTGCTTGTAACTTTGTAACTTGTAAGGACTATTGGACTAAGGACTAGACTAAGTTCTGCTTGACTTCACTGAATCACTGGTTCTGAGTTTCTGATCTTCTGGACTGGAACTCTGTACTGGTCTTCTGGACTGGAACTCTGTTCTGCACTTCTGCTTCTGCTGCCGTTCTGGTCCTGTGGAATCTGGACTGGAACTCTGGAAGACTTGTTTCAATCGTTTGACTATGTCTCTGTGTGGTGTACTGCTGTGACTGCTGTATGCCTGATTGCCTGTATTGGTTATTCACTTATTTGGTTATGTGACTGACTGTGTGTAGCCTGTAGGAAACTAGGAATAGGATCCATTCCTGTCTGTACTTCTAGATTCTGGTCACTTATGTAGTTATGTCTTAATGTCTTATGGTGTGCGCATGTGCTTTCTGCTGCTGCATTTCTGCTTCTGGAATGGAGAATTGGAGTTGGGAGATGAAATTATCGTTTACCAATTCGCGTAAACTTTGGTAAAATTGGTATTTACCGAAACCGTACCGAAATAAAATGGTATTTACCGGTACCGTACCGTATTCTATTAAGTCCTGTATTTCCCGAATAACTAATACCGTATTTACTGAACAAACCGTATTTACCGAACCGTATAAATCGAAAAAATCGAACGAACAGTCCTACACACGCGCCAGTGAATTGTCATTATTTTTCCAATAAAATATTGATGTGGATGATAACACCGGTATAATATGCCCCAGTAGCATACAAGAAAAATCATAGAGAACTCCACTATTTTGAAAGAAATGGTACCTAATTTTCAAAATGAAAAGGCGAGGCTGAATCGAAATATATTAAGAAATAAAATGTACAATTCAAAATTAAATGTAGCATACTTAGTTATTTATGAATTTAGTTCAATTCCTATGGGGCCGTGAGTAATTATGGATAAAAAATCATATTAACCGAGCAAATAGAGCCGATGTCGAGCTTAGCTTGCACCAGGCTCTTGGCTCCAGCACAACACTTGGTTGAGCTTCACCCCGATTGACACCATGCCTCCGCTACTCTGCACGGTCTATGCTCTGCCATCGACTTTGCCGGCGTCATCAACATCGCACCTCTGTCGCCATGCTTGATTTGTCCTGCATCCTTTAGCCCCGTCACCACATCTACCCTTCATCACCAAAACTATGTGGCAGCCTCATGTTGGCCATTATAAATCCTTTATTCGTTCAGTTTGTCATCAGATTACGTGATATTCTGCGCTTAATTGTGTTATTTGGCAACTAACCCTAATGATTCTTGAAGATATTGAATATTTTAGTGATGTGAAGGGAATATACTGAAACACGTCATATTTAGCTAAAAAAGAGCCAATAAAGAGCTCCTTGGAAACATACAAAAGTGAACAAGTCTTGAACGTCTCTAGATGAACTCCATCAAATTCCCAAATTGGAGGCCAACATGCCGTGCGCCTCATCAAGATGATAGAAACACATGTATCATTCATCAAAGAGGAGATATCTGGTGGACAAGTGCTAATCCATGGACATATGCTCATAGCCAATCGGGGCGTCCGATCGAGATCGATGGATGAGACCAAGGCGGGGTGCAAAGGTAGCCACTTATGGTGTTTTACGAAAGGATGTTGATAAACATCACCCGGATGTTTTCTTCTTAACTATCATCAAAATTTATGACTATTAGATTAGAGATCCAATGGCCATGAATTCTCTCCCACCCCCTCCAAAAAAAATATCTCCCTCCTCCAAACAATCTCCCCCTCCAAAAAAAGAGGCCGTTGGATCTCTAATCCAATGGTCTCAAATCTGAATGATTGTTAGAAAGAAAACATCCCCCAAATCAAGTTGTCCCTCCCCCCGACGCACTCCTCCCCAATCGAGCTATCCCTCCCCAAATCGAATCGGTAAGGGCTAGGGTCAAAGGCCATGGCCGCACTACCTTCCCTGTGTGGCTCCCGGTCTGGCCATACCCCGCGTCTTGCCTCCCTCTTCCACTCCACGTGAACCCTAGCTCTCCTCCATCCACTGCCACCGCCTTCCACTCCCGGTCCGGCAGCTCTCCTCCTCTTCCCTCGGCACCACATCTCCCTATCCTTCCACACCACCTCACACGCCCTAGGGTTTCAGCCCTTGCCGTTGTTAGGAACCCACTTTACCACGCCATCATCCTCCATCAGCGCCTCCCCCTCCAATGGTGTGCCCCCTCTTCCATCGGCGCCGCCGTCCCCGCCCATTCACCTGGGGCACCGCCCCCAAAGTTAAACCCTTGTTGTTTTTCTTCTTTTTTTCTGCTGGTCATAATGCTTTTTATTTGGGTAGTTTGGACACTGAAGATGTTATACGATACTTGATTTGTCTTGAGAATGGAAGAATGAACAAGAGTGAGAAAATTTCTATCCAAAATGTCTCACTGAGTGTGTTCAAACTATCTGAAATTTTTTTTGTTTTGTGAATGGAAGCAAAGACCTATGTGTATGACCTGTATATGAATGGAAATGAATGAAATGAGTTTTAGATGATGTATCATGTATGTGTGTCTGAACCAAAGAAAATTGTTATGCTGCTTATCTTGGCATGATGGATGAGTTTCACTTGTATGTGTGTACCTTTGCTGATTGTGGGTGGAATTATCAACATGATTACATGATAGACCCTAATGAGATCATTGTTCAGGTGGTGCAAGAAGCTGAGAGATGAAATCATTGTTCAGACTTTTGAATAGGGTGAGGTGTAATGGCAAGAAGCTAAGAGCTGCTGCCACTGCTGCAAGCCATCACCGTTTGGTTGTTTAAATAGGGTCAGCTGTAATGGCAAGTGTCTAAAAATTGGACCAAGTAGCATGGAGTTGTGAAATCATTTGAAAAATAGAACGAATTTGGCATACTGAAATAATTAGATGGCCTTTGTGAACCTAGACCTATGCTATATGACCTTTGTGAATTTTGGAGCTGTGTTGTATGGCCTTTCTAAATTTTGGGTAGGAACCAAACTTCATGAGAATGGCAATGTATGGTTCATGAACGGTACTAGGTTCATGTCAATTTTGAGTGCATCAACATTAAGCAAAAATGGTAGTAACTTATTGTTATGGCCCCCTTGTCAGCTTGCAAAAATGGCAGCAGCTTTCAGACATGATTGAATGTGAAAAGCAAATAGTTTTTGTCTTGTTCAATTGTAAACTACAGGCACTTCTTACTTCTCATGTGAAATGTATTAGTTTCATTCATCCAAAATTTTCATATTCATCTTAAGATTTGCAAGACTGAAACGAGGATCTGTCTCCTATGTTTGCAAGCCTACTGAAGATGTTGATGTGGACTCAAAACCAACTGGACGAAAAGACAGCAATATGAAAGGTCCACTACTTTTTTTGTTATTTGGAATGGAAGCATGGACTTGATTATGTAAGCTTAGTTTATGAAAATTTGGTTTGTGGTATTGTAAGTGAATACCTAAAAATCTGGTATGTAACATTCTGTCTAAAGCACATCTGGTATGTACTGTTTCCTTTTTGAAAATATTTCATGGCACTATTGTTCCAGTGACAACATGGATCTGGAATCATCTAAAAATTATTGGACAATGCCAAATAAAAGTTTCCATTAGCTTCAATATTACACATCAACTTTCCATTACCGATGAGAAAACTTCTCCTAAACCTGATATTGCACATGGTACATGAAGCAGGAAAAATGACATTTCTCATCGGAGGTCTCTTCTCATTGTAGCAACATTCTATCTAGAGGAGATGTTGTAAACAGTATCAGGTTTCAGAAACATTGAAGCATGCCACACACTTTAGCTCCAAAAATACACAAGAAACTTTTGATAACAATACACAACCACATATTAACACTCTAAGCAACCATGCCACCAACCATTAACACAATATTTGATTACCAATTGAGTTGATCAGTGAAACTGTGCACATCATCCACTGATCACTGCTACATTCCAACACACAGCCAAATTGCATAAATTAATTGGTTCAGACAATAGCAAGAATACATTGGTTCATTACAGAAAATGGTTCATGAAGTTGACAAAAATGGATACATTGGTTTCAGTCTTTGCAATACTCATGTAGACCGGTAGCGGAGAAGGGGTAGCGATGTGGCCCTAATTTTTGGGGATGAGGAGGCAATGGGTCATACGAGGCACGGTAATACCACAGCGTCGTTGCGTAAGATTTTAATTCAATCGCGAGTCGCTGTTTTTTTCGATAAATCGCGGGAAGGGAAAATTAAATTTTGTAGAACTTTGAAAAGGAATAAAATATATTAAAATTATTTTTATTTTCAGTTTTGGGCCGCCGGTGGGCCAACCACCCATGGGCCAAAGCCCAAGTGGGGGCGCCACCCCATTGGCGCACCCTCCTTCCCCTCTCTTTAAACCTAACCTCCCTCTTTTCTCCCTCCCACACACAGCCGCCACCCCCCTTGTGGTTGCGCCTCCACCTCCTCCCAAGAAGGTCTCCCCATTGCTGCCCTTGGAGAAGAAGAAGAAGGAGAAGGAAAAGAAGGAGAAGGAGAAGAAGGAAGGAGAAGGAAGGAGAAGAAGAAGAGGAGGAAAATTTTGGGGAATTTCTTCAGATTGGTACAGTCCGGCGGTAATCCGGATATTAAAAATAGAAAGCAAATTTTCCTGCAGGTCTTCCCAAAAGAAAACTTGTAGGGGACTTCCATATGCATCTCCTGTATTTATTTCAAATTTGGACTTCCATATGCATCTCCTGTATTTATTTCAAATTTGGACTTCCATATGCATCTCCTGTATTTATTTCAAATTTTTATACCGTGGGATCTGGAGATACGGAGTCGGCAATACCGCTGTCCGTCAGGCGGACAGATTGGTACAGTCCGACGGTAATCCGGAGATTAAAAATAGTAAACGAATTTTCTGGACATGGCCATAGTTGAGAAAGTTGTGGATAATTTAGAGATATAGCTTCTGTATAAATTTCATAATTTTTCGACCTCTGTGCTGTCGTTGGCACGCGTTTGAATACTGCTATCCAATCTGACAGAACAGAGTTCTTCCTCTGTTTTGGGCATTAAATTACATCCAGTTGTGATCTGAATAAAAATAGGAGTTTTGCATGAAAATTGTAGGTTTTTAAGTCATGAATCCATAGAGGTATCATTTTCTGTATTTCGATTTATATTTTTAAAGTTACGAAATTATGAAGCAGCGTTCCTGCAGATGGTATTATGTTGGTTGTTGGGCGGAGTAGAGTTTGCGCGGGTTCGGGTTTCTAGCGATGTTTTTATATTTATGTCGTGCTTGTATGCCGTGGTAGTGTGCTGAGAGTTGTCTTATGGACAGGTGGTCTTGTCCCTGAGCGCTCTTGAATTTTGTTGATCTTCGCTTCGTCGGATTGAGGCAAGTGAACATAGCGGTGGTTGCTACCGTTTAACTTGTTATTCCTTCTACTTGCAATTTACATTATTATCCTAATTTGATACATGATGCCATGATTGCATGATATTTTAATTGTGGATATGATAGCAAACATTGATATGTTGATATTATGCTAGTAGACATATGAAATTCTTGCTTAATGCTATAATGTGGACATGAAAATAACTTGTGGTGGATGTGGAGATGATGAGAGCATGAAAATGCTCCTTGTGGATGAATTAATGTGATTAATGAATTATCATATCATGTCATGTCATTTGCATATGTGGATGTCGCCGCACTTAGCCGCGACCGTCACCGTCTGAAAGATCGTATATTGCCGTAATATGATGCACCTCTTAGCCATGAGCGTCGTATATTGCCGTGTCTGATGCATTGCAATTCCCTTACTGGCAAGAGTGATGTGGAGCATAGCATGAAGCATTCATACGCATTTAATGGATATTTAAATGACTGCATTCATATGCCTTTTAAATCGGAAAATAGAAGAGATTTGATTTAGGGAAGATTGTGGTGGCTTATTAATTATGAAAATGAATTGTGGTTGTGTATGTATGAAAATAATGATGATAATTATTTGTTCGTAGTTTGAATAACTTGTTAAACTGTTTGCTTCTTGATTTATATCTCTCCTTGTTTCCCCTCCTACAAGTGGACTTTGAGCATGCATTGGGAAGGGTAGAGCAGCACCACATTGATTCACCTGGATATTGTTTTAATGTTGAAATAAAGTTAAAAGAACTATAGTCTTTGCTTAGCTATCTTGTTGATGAATGTTTCATCTTTTAAATGTTTAATTGAACCGTTCCTTTTGGTTATTATGTTGAAGTTGATTATGATTATTACATTGTTATTACTTTTCATATCTCTTAATTGTTTATGCTTCCGCTTGTATTAGCTAGTTTATTTAATTGATGCCTGTTTATGTTATCTTGTAAATTGGCTAGTTGTAGAGTAGTTTTAGTAGCATCCTAGGGCATTGTGGGTCCTGGGGTGTTACAGTTGGTATTAGAGCGGGCTTTAGGTCCGTGGTAATTAAACTATTAAATTGACACACTTGCACATGTAGGTTGGGGAAGGGTTTGTATATTTTGCATATACCCGTTGAATGTATTGCATTATTGCTTGTGCCTTTTTGGCTTGTTGATATTGTTCTTGCTTGAATGTGGATTGTGGTGGTGTAGGATCTTGCCTGGCGTAGTAGCCGGCCGCCGTGTAGCTACGCCAGATGGCAGCCCGTGATCGAGGAGGCGAGGTTGCTTAGCGGAGGGTGGTAGTCGGGAGGCTGTTGGCCTTTGTAAGGGCCATGCGGCAAGAGTTGAGTGCGTTGAGGCGGGCGGTAGGCCCCGGTGTTCCTGCGATCCGGTCTTGGGAGGTTGCGTCGATTCAGCGATTAGCGGCCTCTCGCTCCGTGAGTGGGTAGGTTTGAGGTCGGCGGCTTTAGCGGGCAGCCCCTCCTGTTCAGGCCGCATACTGGCTATCCTATGTGGTAGACAAGATGGAGGCGTTCGAGGTGGTTGCCTCCGATCGTGTGCTTCTGTGCGCAACTTCTAAAGGGAGAGGCTCGAGATCGGTGGAAGGGGTGCGGGCGCTGCACGCCTGCACATGGAGCGATGGCGTGGTTGGAGTTCGTTCGTTAGTTCGAGAGGAGGCTCTACCGAGACCTTTTGGACAAGATGAAGATCGATCGGCGGTACTGCAAGACAAGTCGCATGCGTGGCAAAGTACGAGGTGGACTTCAACGGATCGTCCGCTTTATTCCGCATGTGGCGCGGGATGACGGAGAAGGCCGAGCGATTCGTCGAGGGCTCAAACCTTCGATCCGCCACCTGCTAGGTGCTTTTCGGATCATGGGCTTGGTGTGTTTTCGGTGCGGAGATCCGCATCGGCCGACCGCACTGGAGGCGAGCAGTGTTCTATATGTGGCAATAGCCACAAGGATGTGGTGTGGCGAGAATCCCAAGGGAAGCTGCAATGGGAGTTAGCGCCTTCACCTTCACGAGCTCGACTCGTCACGCGGCACCGTGCGGATGATGGCTGCGGCTCCTACCCAGATTCTTGCCCGCGCCCCTACACGCGGTACTTGCCGGCGCCATCGGCACCTTCGACACCCGCCTCGGCGCCTCCACCAGGAGGATACTGGGTCCTGCTCCTGCGGCGCCTGTACCTCAGTGGACCCCTGCACCGACTTTCACGAGTGCGGGAGGTTCTTCTTCTCCAGCTGTTCCTGCGGCGTATGCCATGCCAGCGTCTGATGGCAGGGATCGTGGAGACGTGGTGACAGGTACCTTATTTGTTGATTCTGTTGATGCTTCATTCTTTTCGACTCGAGGCTAGTTTCTCTTCGTCTCGGAGGTTTTTGTTCGTGAGGCGTCTGCATCCGTGCGGTTAAATGGGGAGAGCGTGGTTGTTAGTTCTCCCGGTGGGCTTATTTCCGATGCCGTGTTTGCCACAGTTGCGTGGTGGTTCTAGTAGATGAGGAGTTCGTGGCGAACTTGGTGGTTATTCCTTTGGAGCCTTTCGATATGATCCTTGGCATGGATTGGCTCGCATGTGATGTCGAGTGTTATCTCTTGTTTCTGGAAGACGGTCACTTTGCAGTCACCGTCAGGATGCGAAGTTGCCTTCCAAGGGTGTGCCCATGATACTCCCTCTCGTTCTTTGTGCGATTGTTCCCCAATCGGCGAATCGTGTCGGTCTTCAGTGGGCCATGGTTGAGGACACGAGGCTGTTTGAGGTGGAGGATATACACGTGGCTTGCGGTACCCGGATGTTTTCAATCGAGCTTCGTGTGCGCCACGAGCAGAACCAGTTTCCGTATAGACCTTGTTAAGGCACGCGGCCTATCTATAAGTCCTCAGATCGGATGGCACCCGTGGGCGGTGGAGTTGAAGAAGCAATTGGATGAACTCCTAGCTAAGGGGTTTATTAGACCGAGCACGTCGCCTTGGGCTGCTCCGGTCTTGTTTGTGAGAAATAAGGATGGCACCAAGAGGCTTTGTGTGGATTATCGCGCACTTAATCAAGTGACGATCAAGAACAAGTATCCACTGCCTCGCATTGAAGATCTCTTCGATTAGCTGAGAGGTGCCAAGGTATTCTCCAAGATTGATTTGCAGTCTGGTTATCATCAACTACGGATCAGAGAGGAGGATATAGAGAAGACAACTTTTAGCACAAGGTATGGGCATTTTGAGTTTGTCGTTATGTCTTTTGGACTAACAAATGCCCCTGCTGTCTTTATGGAAGCCATGAACAGGATTCTCCATGAGTACCTGGATTCTTTTGTGGTGGTTTTCATCAACGACATTCTGATTTATTCCAAAACGGAGGAGGATCATGAGTTGCATCTCAGTTTGGTCCTTGATGCCCTTCGGAGGAATAAGTTTTATGCGAAGCTGAAGAAGTGTGCTTTCTGGCTGTCCGAGGTTGGATTTCTTGGTCATACCATCAGTCAGCATGGTATTACAGTGGATCCGAAGAACGTGGCATCGGTGGTGCAGTGGCGAAGGCCAACCAATGTGTCAGAGATTCGGAGCTTTCTTGGACTTGCCGGTTACTATCGGCGCTTTGTGCAGGACTTCTCCATCATCGCCAAGCCGATGACCCGACTCACGCAAAAGGGTGTTCCTTTTGTGTGGACAAATGACTGTGAGTCTGGCTTTCAGACTTTGAAGAACAAGCTAGTGAATGCACCTATTCTATCCTTGCCCGAGAGTGGCAAGCGCTATACGGTGTACACATATGCTTCTCGGATTGGTCTCGGTTGTGTGTTGATGCAAGAAGGGCGAGTTATCGCTTATGCATCTCGACAGTTGAAGACTCATGAGCAGAACTATCCTACTCATGACTTGGAGTTGGCAGCTGTGGTTTTTGCTCTAAAGTCTTGGAGGCATTATTTGTACGGGGAACAGTGTGACATCCTCACTAATCACAAGAGCCTTAAGTACATATTCACTCAGCGAGAGCTGAATTTGAGGCAGCGGAGGTGGTTGGAGTTGATCAAAGATTATGATCTAACTATTCAAGATCATCTGGTAAAGCCAGCGTGGTGGTGGCCTTGGCAGACGAGTCCCTCGGACGGCGATGCCCTTGATCTCGAGTTTGAGAGGATGGGTATCTCTTTACATCTCACCGGAGTTGCTCGAGCAGACACGAGATGAGTATCGATCCGCCATGCCCGGCGTGTTCGAGAGGCTCGGCGGACTGACCGGCTCCTTTCGAGAGGTGCGGAAGAGGATCTCGGAGGGGCGTTCCCGAGATTTCAGTGTGGATGAGAGTGGTGCAGTTCTTTTCAGAGGCCGGCTGTGTGTACCCCAGAAGTTAGAGGTGAAGGATGACATTCTCCGTGAGGCTCACCGGACTCCGTACTCTGTACATCCGGGAGAGACCAAGATGTATCGGGATTTGAAGCAGGTCTTTTGGTGGAAACGCATGAGAGTGGACATTGCCAAGTACGTTGCTTCTTGTGGCGTTTGTCAGCAGGTTAAGGCCGAGCATAAGCGGCCTGCGGGTTTGTTGCAGCCGTTGGAAATTCCTGAGTGGAAGTGGGAGCACATCACTATGGACTTCGTGGTTGGATTGCCACGCTCTCCTTGAGGGCGAGACGCAGTGTGGGTCGTGGTGGACAGGCTTACCAAGTCCGCACACTTCATTCCGATGAAGACGACCAATACAGTACAGGATCTGGCTCCGTTGTATATCAGAGAGGTGGTGAGACTACATGGTGTACCTAAGTCGATTATTTCCGACCGGGATGCCAAGTTTGTCTCTAAGTTTTGGCAAAGTCTTCAGGCTGCATTGGGCACGACAGTTTCCCTTAGTACGACTTTTCATCCCCAGACAGATGGTCAGTCAGAGCGGACCAATCAGACTTTGGAGGACATGCTCCGTGCTTGTGTACTGTCATGGAAGGGCAGTTGGGAGGACCATCTGGCTTTGGCAGAGTTCGCTTACAACAACAGTTATCAGGCGAGCATCAAGATAGCTCCTTTCGAGGCTTCGTATGGCCGAAGGTGTGTTTCCCCTCTCTGTTGGGATGCAGTTGGCGAGAGGTCTTTGCTTGGTCCAGACCTTGTTCAACAGACTGTGGAGAAGGTGCGGGAGGTTCATCAAAACTTGTTGGCTGCTCAGAGCCGACAAAAGAGTTATGCGGACGTTCGACGCCGTGAGTTGGAGTTTGCGGTTGGTGACCATGTGCTTCTTCGAGTGTCGCCATCTAAGGGTATTGTTCGTTTTGGTACCACCGGGAAGCTTAGCCCGAGATACATTGGCCCTTTTCCAGTGGTTGATCGTGTACCGTTTGGAGTTGCCGAGCTCGTTGTGTGGTGTGCTAGCGTTTTCCATGTGTCGATCTTTGAGGAAGTATTTGCGGGATCCAGAGCACAAGATTGACACAGGGCGGTCACGGTGGATCAGGATCTCACCGTGGAGAGTCGACCAGAGCGTATCTTGGATACTTCTGAGCGAGTCTTGAGGAATAAGACCATCAAGTATGTGAAGATCCTTTGGACGTTTCAGTCCGAGAGGGAGGCTTCGTGGGAGCTTTAGGATCAAATGCGAAAGAAGTACCCCGAGCTCTTCGAGGCTGGTGAGTATTCGTAGTTGTGGTTTTATTTTTTCTGTTGATTGTTCTATTCTTTGTTGTTCTCGTGCTTTGTGGTTTGAGGAGTTAGATTCGAGGACGAATCCTTTAAGGTGGGAGAATGTAATACCACAGCGTCGTTGCGGCGTGAAGATTTTAATTCAATCGCGAGTCGCCGTTTTTCGATGAAATCGCGGGAAGGAAAATTAATTTTGTAGAACTTTGAAAAGGAATAAAATATATTAAAAATTATTTTATTTTCAGTTTTGGGCCGCCAGGAGTGGGCCAACCACCCATGGGCCAAAGCCCAAGTGGGGCGCCACCCCATTGGCGCACCCTCCTTCCCTCTCTTTAAACCTAGCCCTCCCTCTTTTCTCCCCTCCCCACACAGCAGCCGCCACCCCCCCTTGTTGTTGCGCCTCCACCTCCTCCCCAAGAAGGTCTCCCCCATTGCTGCCCTTGGAGAAGAAGAAGAAGGAGAAGGAAAAGAAGGAGAAGGAGAAGAAGGAAGGAGAAGGAAGGAGAAGAAGAAGAGGAGGAAAATTTTGGGGAATTTCTTCAGATTGGTACAGTCCGGCGGTAATCCGGATATTAAAAATAGAAAGCAAATTTTCCTGCGGGTCTTCCCAAAAGAAAACTTGTAGGGGACTTCCATATGCATCTCCTGTATTTATTTCAAATTTTTATACCGTGGGATCTGGAGATACGGAGTCGGCAATACCGCTGTCCATCAGGCGGACAGATTGGTACAGTCCGACGGTAATCCGGAGATTAAAAATAGTAAACGAATTTTCTAGACATGGCCGTAGTTGAGAAAGTTGTGGATAATTTAGAGATATAGCTTCTGTATAAATTGCATAATTTTTCGACCTCTGTGCTGTCGTTGGCACGCGTTTGAATACTGCTGTCCAATCTGACAGAACAGAGTTCTTCCTCTGTTTTGGGCATTAAATTACATCCAGTTGTGATCCGAATAAAAATAGGAGTTCTACATGAAAATTGTAGGTTTTTAAGTCATGAATCCATAGAGGTATCATTTTCTGTATTTCGATTTATATTTTTAAAGTTATGAAATTATGAAGCAGCGTTGCTGCAGATGGTTTTATGTTGGTTGTTGGGCGGAGTAGAGTTTGCGCGGGTTCGGGTTTCTAGCGATGTTTTTATATTTATGTCATGCTTGTATGCCGTGGTAGTGTGCTGAGAGTTGTCTTATGGACAGGTGGTCTTGTCCCCGAGCTCTTGAATTTTGTTGATCTTAACCGTCGGATTGAGGTAAGTGAACATAGCGGTGGTTGCTACCGTTTAACTTGTTATTCCTTCTACTTGCAATTTACATTATTATCCTAATTTGATACATGATGTCATGATTGCATGATATTTTAATTGTGGATATGATAGCAAACATTGATATGTTGATATTATGCTAGTAGACATGTGGAATTCTTGCTTAATGCTATAATGTGGACATGAAAATAACTTGTGGTGGATGTGGAGATGATGAGAGCATGAAAATGCTCCTTGTGGATGAATTAATGTGATTAATGAATTATCATATCATTCATGTCATATCATGTCATGTCATTTGCATATGTGGATGTCGCCGCACTTAGCGCGACCGTCACGTCTGACATCGTATATTGCCGTGTCGATGCACCTCTTCGCCGTGAGCGTCGTATATTGCCGTGTCGATGCATTACAATTCCTGCCCTGGCAAGAGTGATGTGGAGCATAGCATGAAGCATTCATACGCATTTAATGGATATTTAAATGACTGCATTCATATGCCTTTTAAATCGGAAAATAGAAGAGATTTGATTTAGGAAGATTGTGGTGGCTTATTAATTATGAAAGCAATTGTGGTTGTGTATGTATGAAAATAATGATGATAATTATTTGTTTGTAGTTTGAATAACTTGTTAAACTGTTTGCTTGCTGATATTTATATCTCACCCTTGTTTCGCCCTCCCTACAGGTGGACTTTAAGCATGCATTGGGAAGGGTAGAGCAGCACCACATTGATTCACCTGGATATTGTTTTAATGTTGAAATAAAGTTAAAAGAACTATAGTCTTTGCTTAGCTATCTTGTTGATGAATGTTTCATCTTTTAAATGTTTAATTCGGAACCGTTCCTTTTGGTTATTATGTTGAAGTTGATTATGATTATTACATTGTTATTACTTTTACATTATCTCTTAATTGTTTATGCTTCCGCTTGTATTATCTAGTTTATTTAATTGATGCTGTTTATGTTATCTTGTAAATTGGCTAGTTGTAGAGTAGTTTTAGTAGCATCCCAGGGCATTGTGGGTCCTGGGGTGTTACATGCCTCTACGGTGGTGATTTCCAAGTGAGATGACCGGGTGTAAGATTGAGGAGGCCGATTAGAGGGGGGTGAATAGGTGGTTTTAAAAAATTCCTTTAAGCTACAACCAATTTTGTAATGTGGAAGTGTAAACAATTTGGTTTTGCACATGTAAGACCTAAATTGTCTAGGTTCAGTTAAGTGCACCAACAATATGATTCTAAGTCATGGTAAGAAATCCTCCGATGACAAGCAATTTATTTAATTCTATGAATATAAGTTGCTTAAATGTAAATTGAGCATAAGATAATAAGCCATAATGATACGATTTCTTTTTACCGTGGTGTTTGGAGATCTGCTGATCTTCCCTAGTCTACATTGAGGTAAGCCCAAACAAATTAAATCGGCTCCATGAATTAAGCCTAACCACCTCAATCTACTAAGGTTGCTCTTCCTCTACTCCAGAGATGGCGAGAACCACACCACTTACAACAAGTCGAGCCTTCTCATAACCTTCTTTGAGAAGATCACCGTACCACCACTCCTCCGAAGTTGTCTAGGAGTCGGCAACCTTCAAAAGTAATAAGTCAGAGATCCTCGCTTGAACGAATCAAGAATCACAGATCAAAGAACACGAAGTCCACCACCGAGTGCAACACATGCACAAGGTTATGCCTCTCCACACTCACTAAGTGCAACATGTGCATAAGTGAGGAAGAGAACTTGCTCTTAGCTGAAGAAATGAAACAATGGAACTAGCCACATCCTCCAATAGACCATAAGGAGGTATACATACTGATGAGAGGATTTGGCCCAACCTTTCGATGAGAATGATAACTACAATTGTTTGATATGACGTTGATGACAAGGCTACTTGACCGAAACAACCAAGTGCGTCCTGCAATCGCTACACCACACCCTGGTCATTACCAATCGTGTCCAACACGGATGATCTTTCCTGCAAGCAATCGAGAATCAAGCAAGAAAGAAAAAAGCGCAATCTGAAATATGAAGTTTCATTGACCAATGAAGAAGCCTGAAGTCGCCGTAGTTGGTCTAGTCGACACAAGTACCCAGCGATGTTTTCGGACAAAAATCAATCTAAACAAGCCTAAAACCCTAAAAGTGACATCTCTAGCAGTTTTTATGATGCTAAGAACATGGGGGTCACGTCCGTGAGAGTGGGGGAACATCCCACTACAACTCTCCAGTCGGGCTCAAATTGATATAAGGCCTAGGGCCCAGATTTAGAACTTATTTAGAATTGTTTGTAGTTTACGCCATTCTCAGGTGGAGTTTTGAGGTGGGACAAGAACCATTGGAAAGAGGACGTGAAGAGCTGAAGGACCGAGCGGCAACCGAGGGGGGTGAATGGTGCCTTAAAAATTCTCCCACAATTAAACCTAATCTTTTTCTCGATAGCTAAAGAGCTATGAAGAAGAAGATTGATTGCTTCTTGAGGAGAGAGATCGAGAGAATAGCTGCAGCTACCGAGAGCAAAGAAATCGAGAAGAGAACGGTCGAAAAGTCACTTGTGTATTCATTTGACTTTCTG